>JBAKBP010005314.1:0-123442 GCA_037953745.1 Lithodes maja
GGAGGAGACAGAGAAAATCCGCTTAACTACAGACCGGTGTCCCTCACCAGCATTGTTTGTAAAATTTGTGAGAAAATTATAAGGAAAAAGTGGACACACTTCATTGAGGGACAGGGGGTGCTTAGCGAGAAACAATTTGGATTCAGGGAAGGGAGATCTTGTGTATCTAATTTATTAAGCTTTTATAGCAGAGTTGTAGATGTTACACAGGAGAGAGAGGGATGGGTTGACTGTGTTTACCTGGACCTGAAAAAGGCCTTTGACAGGGTGCCTCACAAAAGGTTATTGTGGAAATTGCAGGTTGTTGGAGGTGTACATGGTAGGATGTTAAAATGGATGGAAAACTTTTTAATAGGAAGAGAAATGAGGACCACGATACGAGACGAATATTCACAGTGGAGGAGTGTGACGAGCGGAGTACCACAGGGATCAGTGTTGGGTCCGATAATGTTCCTACTTTATGTAAACGACATGCCAGAAAACTTGAATAGTCATATGAATATGTTTGCGGATGACGCTAAGATCATGAAGAATGTCACCTGTATAGAAAGTTGTCAGGATCTTCAAAAGGACCTAGATGAGTTGCACAGATGGAGCCAAACCTGGAAAATGAGTTTCAATGCAGAAAAGTGTCATGTTTTGGAAGTGGGAACAAGTGAGATAAGGCCAAGCTGGGTGTACAAATTAGGAACTGAAATAATCGGCAAAACACGGCATGAAAAGGACCTTGGAGTGATAATACAAGATGATCTATCCCCGGAGAAGCATATTAACATGATCATTGGAGGAGCATATGGAATAATAACCAATATGAGAGTGGCATTTAACTATTTGGATGAAGAAATGTTAAGAAAATTGATAATGACTATGATAAGACCAAGATTAGAATATGCAGCAGTGATATGGTCACCACATTTGAAAAAACATATAAACAAATTAGAGAAAGTCCAAAGGATAGCAACGAAGATGATCCCAAGATTGAAGGAGTTGACATATGAGGAAAGACTTAAGACACTACAACTGCCTACCTTGAAAGAGAGAAGGGAACGAGGCGACTTAATAACGATGTTCAAGGGAGTAAAAAGTTTGGAACGAGTAGATAGGGAAGATCTATTCGTGAGGGATAATGGAAGGACAAGAGGGCACGAGTTTAAGCTGAGGAAGGGCAGATGTCGTAAGGACACAAAGAAATTCAGCTTCCCATATAGGAGTATAGAGACTTGGAACAACTTGGAGGAGGAGGTGGTGAGAGCGAGGAACATTAACATGTTCAAATCTAGGTTGGATAAAAGTAAATATGGAAATAGGGCAACATAAGTTATGATATGTTAGTCCAAAATACTGGGAACTGGGAATATCCATTACGATACTTGTCTAAGTAAAATGGATTGATTATAAAGTAACTAAGACAGGACAACACGAGCGCTGCTCAATTCCTGTAAACTACAAATAGGTAAATACAAATAGGTAAATACATACATACATACAATATATACATACATACAATACATACATACATACATACATACATACATACAATATATACATACATACATACTGTACATACATACATACATACATACAATACATACATACATACCTACATACATACATACATACAATACATACATACATACATACATACATACATACAATATATACATACATACAATACATACATACATACATACATACATACAATATATACATACATACATACATACAATATATACATACATACATACATACAATACATACATACATACTGTACATACATACATTAGAACTATCGACGCCATAACTGAAGCAAAGTAGGTAAACTGTAGGAAGGTAAACCATGGTAATTTATAGCCAATACCGGTACCCCTCGCCAAAACACACCCTGTAATTAATGGCCCGATAAACAGATGGACACCCACACGACAGGTAAGTATGTCAGCTTGATTTAACGTGAGGGGGATGGCCGTATTTATATGTGTTTATTTATTATTTGTTTAGTGTCTTCCCTAGACCTCCATCAAGCTTTAAAAAACACCCTCATTCAAAATAATAATTTTACATTTTTCGATTGACAAATGTTCCGGCCAAAGGCCGGTGCCTATTAAATTACAGGCTCGCTATCGCTCGCCAGGAAAATATGGACACCTAAATGAAAGGAAAAGTCTTGATATTGACAAAGAAATGTTGCGAAAGGTCTTAAAATCGCCAAACTAATAGACCCTAACGTATTATAATCTGAAAGCTAATGGGACTAAATGTGAGTAAGAAGAGGGACCAGAAAAACGACCCATCTGCCCTTAACGTCAGGGAGGGTGGAGGGGGGTTAAGAATGGATGGGGGTGCAGATGGGGGGGGGGGGGGGATGGGTGTTTGGCATGGGGGGGGGGGTATTGTTTATGTAGGGTATATTGACCTAGTTGGCTTTATAGGTCAACTCGATCCCTTGATAATTCGCCCACATCCTGATATCAGTTAGTGTAATGCTATACACATGAATATATATATATATATATATATATATATATATATATATATATATATATATATATATACTGTATATATATACCGGTAAATTGTTAGTATTGTTAAACTTATGTAGCCAACTGTACATTATACTACCATGTATAAGATCACTGAGAGAAACAGATGTTATGTGGCCAACTGTACATTATACTACCATGTATAAGATCACTGAGAGAAACAGAACTTATGTAGCCAACTGTACATTATACTACCATGTAAAAGATCACTGAGAGAAACAGAACTTATGTAGCCAACTGTACATTATACTACCATGTATAAGATCACTGAGAGAAACATAACTTATGTAGCCAACTGTACATTATACTACCATGTATAAGATCACTGAGAGAAACAGATGTTATGTGGCCAACTGTACATTATACTACCATGTATAAGATCACTGAGAGAAACAGAACTTATGTAGCCAACTGTACATTATACTACCATGTATAAGATCACTGAGAGAAACAGAACTTATGTAGCCAACTGTACATTATACTACCATGTATAAGATCACTGAGAGAAACAGATGTTATGTGGCCAACTGTACATTATACTACCATGTATAAGATCACTGAGAGAAACAGATGTTATGTGGCCAACTGTACATTATACTACCATGTATAAGATCACTGAGAGAAACAGATGTTATGTGGCCAACTGTACATTATACTACCATGTATAAGATCACTGAGAGAAACAGAACTTATGTAGCCAACTGTACATTATACTACCATGTATAAGATCACTGAGAGAAACAGATGTTATGTGGCCAACTGTACATTATACTACCATGTATAAGATCACTGAGAGAAACAGAACTTATGTAGCCAACTGTACATTATACTACCATGTATAAGATCACTGAGAGAAACAGAACTTATGTAGCCAACTGTACATTATACTACCATGTATAAGATCACTGAGAGAAACAGATGTTATGTGGCCAACTGTACATTATACTACCATGTATAAGATCACTGAGAGAAACAGAACTTATGTAGCCAATTGTACATTATACTACCATGTATAAGATCACTGAGAGAAACAGAACTTATGTAGCCAACTGTACATTATACTACCATGTATAAGATCACTGAGAGAAACAGATGTTATGTGGCCAACTGTACATTATACTACCATGTATAAGATCACTGAGAGAAACAGAACTTATGTAGCCAGTACATTATACTACCATGTATAAGATCACTGAGAGAAACAGAACTTATGTAGCCAACTGTACATTATACTACCATGTAAAAGATCACTGAGAGAAACAGAACTTATGTAGCCAACTGTACATTATACTACCATGTATAAGCTCACTGAGAGAAACAGAACTTATGTAGCCAATTGTACATTATACTACCATGTATAAGATCACTGAGAGAAACAGATGTTATGTGGCCAACTGTACATTATACTACCATGTATAAGATCACTGAGAGAAACAGAACTTATGTAGCCAACTGTACATTATACTACCATGTATAAGATCACTGAGAGAAACAGAACTTATGTAGCGAACTGTACATTATACTACCATGTAAAAGATCACTGAGAGAAACAGAACTTATGTAGCCAACTGTACATTATACTACCATGTATAAGATCACTGAGAGAAACAGAACTTATGTAGCCAACTGTACATTATACTACCATGTATAAGATCACTGAGAGAAACAGATGTTATGTGGCCAACTGTACATTATACTACCATGTATAAGATCACTGAGAGAAACAGATGTTATGTGGCCAACTATACATTATACTACCATGTATAAGATCACTGAGAGAAACAGAACTTATGTAGCCAACTGTACATTATACTACCATGTATAAGATCACTGAGAGAAACAGATGTTATGTGGCCAACTGTACATTATATTACCATGTATAAGATCACTGAGAGAAACAGAACTTATGTAGCCAACTGTACATTATACTACCATGTATAAGATCACTGAGAGAAACAGAACTTATGTAGCCAGTACATTATACTACCATGTATAAGATCACTGAGAGAAACAGAACTTATGTAGCCAACTGTACATTATACTACCATGTATAAGATCACTGAGAGAAACAGATGTTATGTGGCCAACTGTACATTATACTACCATGTATAAGATCACTGAGAGAAACAGAACTTATGTAGCCAACTGTACATTATACTACCATGTATAAGATCACTGAGAGAAACAGAACTTATGTAGCCAACTGTACATTATATTACCATGTATAAGATCACTGAGAGAAACAGAACTTATGTAACCAACTGTACATTATACTACCATGTATAAGATCACTGAGAGAAACAGAACTTATGTAGCCAACTGTACATTATACTACCATGTATAAGATCACTGAGAGAAACAGATGTTATGTGGCCAACTGTACATTATATTACCATGTATAAGATCACTGAGAGAAACAGAACTTATGTAGCCAACTGTACATTATACTACCATGTATAAGATCACTGAGAGAAACAGAACTTATGTAGCCAGTACATTATACTACCATGTATAAGATCACTGAGAGAAACAGAACTTATGTAGCCAACTGTACATTATACTACCATGTATAAGATCACTGAGAGAAACAGATGTTATGTGGCCAACTGTACATTATACTACCATGTATAAGATCACTGAGAGAAACAGAACTTATGTAGCCAACTGTACATTATACTACCATGTAAAAGATCACTGAGAGAAACAGAACTTATGTAGCCAACTGTACATTATACTACCATGTATAAGATCACTGAGAGAAACATAACTTATGTAGCCAACTGTACATTATACTACCATGTATAAGATCACTGAGAGAAACAGAACTTATGTAGCCAACTGTACATTATACTACCATGTATAAGATCACTGAGAGAAACAGATGTTATGTGGCCAACTGTACATTATACTACCATGTATAAGATCACTGAGAGAAACAGAACTTATGTAGCCAATTGTACATTATACTACCATGTATAAGATCACTGAGAGAAACAGATGTTATGTGGCCAACTGTACATTATACTACCATGTATAAGATCACTGAGAGAAACAGAACTTATGTAGCCAACTGTACATTATACTACCATGTATAAGATCACTGAGAGAAACAGATGTTATGTGGCCAACTGTACATTATATTACCATGTATAAGATCACTGAGAGAAACAGAACTTATGTAGCCAACTGTACATTATACTACCATGTATAAGATCACTGAGAGAAACAGAACTTATGTAGCCAGTACATTATACTACCATGTATAAGATCACAGAGAAACAGAACTTATGTAGCCAACTGTACATTATACTACCATGTATAAGATCACTGAGAGAAACAGATGTTATGTGGCCAACTGTACATTATACTACCATGTATAAGATCACTGAGAGAAACAGAACTTATGTAGCCAACTGTACATTATACTACCATGTATAAGATCACTGAGAGAAACAGAACTTATGTAGCCAACTGTACATTATATTACCATGTATAAGATCACTGAGAGAAACAGAACTTATGTAACCAACTGTACATTATACTACCATGTATAAGATCACTGAGAGAAACAGAACTTATGTAGCCAACTGTACATTATACTACCATGTATAAGATCACTGAGAGAAACAGATGCTATGTGGCCAACTGTACATTATATTACCATGTATAAGATCACTGAGAGAAACAGAACTTATGTAGCCAACTGTACATTATACTACCATGTATAAGATCACTGAGAGAAACAGAACTTATGTAGCCAACTGTACATTATACTACCATGTATAAGATCACTGAGAGAAACAGATGTTATGTGGCCAACTGTACATTATATTACCATGTATAAGATCACTGAGAGAAACAGAACTTATGTAGCCAACTGTACATTATACTACCATGTATAAGATCACTGAGAGAAACAGAACTTATGTAGCCAACTGTACATTATACTACCATGTATAAGATCACTGAGAGAAACAGATGTTATGTGGCCAACTGTACATTATATTACCATGTATAAGATCACTGAGAGAAACAGAACTTATGTAACCAACTGTACATTATACTACCATGTATAAGATCACTGAGAGAAACAGAACTTATGTAGCCAACTGTACATTATACTACCATGTAAAATTTCACTGAGAGAAACAGAACTTATGTAGCCAACTGTACATTATACTACCATGTATAAGATCACTGAGAGAAACATAACTTATGTAGCCAACTGTACATTATACTACCATGTATAAGATCACTGAGAGAAACAGAACTTATGTAGCCAAAAGTACATTATATTACCATGTATAAGATCACTGAGAGAAACAGATGTTATGTGGCCAACTTACATTATACTACCATGTATAAGATCACTGAGAGAAACAGAACTTATGTAGCCAACTGTACATTATACTACCATGTATAAGATCACTGAGAGAAACAGATGTTATGTGGCCAACTTACATTATACTACCATGTATAAGATCACTGAGAGAAACAGAACTTATGTAGCCAACTGTACATTATACTACCATGTATAAGATCACTGAGAGAAACAGATGTTATGTGGCCAACTGTACATTATACTACCATGTATAAGATCACTGAGAGAAACAGAACTTATGTAGCCAACTGTACATTATACTACCATGTATAAGATCACCGAGAGAAACAGAACTTATGTAGCCAACTGTACATTATACTACCATGTATAAGATCACTGAGAGAAACAGATGTTATGTGGCCAACTGTACATTATACTACCATGTATAAGATCACTGAGAGAAACAGATGTTATGTGGCCAACTGTACATTATACTACCATGTATAAGATCACTGAGAGAAACAGAACTTATGTAGCCAACTGTACATTATATTACCATGTATAAGATCACTGAGAGAAACAGATGTTATGTGGCCAACTGTACATTATACTACCATGTATAAGATCACTGAGAGAAACAGAACTTATGTAGCCAACTGTACATTATACTACCATGTATAAGATCACTGAGAGAAACAGATGTTATGTGGCCAACTGTACATTATATTACCATGTATAAGATCACTGAGAGAAACAGAACTTATGTAGCCAACTGTACATTATACTACCATGTATAAGATCACTGAGAGAAACAGAACTTATGTAGCCAACTGTACATTATACTACCATGTATAAGATCACTGAGAGAAACAGATGTTATGTGGCCAACTGTACATTATATTACCATGTATAAGATCACTGAGAGAAACAGAACTTATGTAGCCAACTGTACATTATACTACCATGTATAAGATCACTGAGAGAAACAGAACTTATGTAGCCAGTACATTATACTACCATGTATAAGATCACTGAGAGAAACAGAACTTATGTAGCCAACTGTACATTATACTACCATGTATAAGATCACTGAGAGAAACAGATGTTATGTGGCCAACTGTACATTATACTACCATGTATAAGATCACTGAGAGAAACAGAACTTATGTAACCAACTGTACATTATACTACCATGTATAAGATCACTGAGAGAAACAGAACTTATGTAGCCAACTGTACATTATACTACCATGTATAAGATCACTGAGAGAAATAGATGTTATGTGGCCAACTGTACATTATATTACCATGTATAAGATCACTGAGAGAAACATAACTTATGTAGCCAACTGTACATTATACTACCATGTATAAGATCACTGAGAGAAACAGAACTTATGTAGCCAACTGTACATTATACTACCATGTATAAGATCACTGAGAGAAACAGATGTTATGTGGCCAACTGTACATTATACTACCATGTATAAGATCACTGAGAGAAACAGAACTTATGTAGCCAACTGTACATTATACTACCATGTATAAGATCACTGAGAGAAACAGAACTTATGTAGCCAACTGTACATTATATTACCATGTATAAGATCACTGAGAGAAACATAACTTATGTAACCAATTGTACATTATACTACCATGTATAAGATCACTGAGAGAAACAGAACTTATGTAGCCAACTGTACATTATACTACCATGTATAAGATCACTGAGAGAAACAGATGTTATGTGGCCAACTGTACATTATATTACCATGTATAAGATCACTGAGAGAAACAGAACTTATGTAGCCAACTGTACATTATACTACCATGTATAAGATCACTGAGAGAAACAGAACTTATGTAGCCAGTACATTATACTACCATGTATAAGATCACTGAGAGAAACAGAACTTATGTAGCCAACTGTACATTATATTACCATGTATAAGATCACTGAGAGAAACAGAACTTATGTAGCCAACTGTACATTATACTACCATGTATAAGATCACTGAGAGAAACAGAACTTATGTAGCCAGTACATTATACTACCATGTATAAGATCACTGAGAGAAACAGATCTTATGTAGCCAACTGTACATTATATTACCATGTATAAGATCACTGAGAGAAACAGAACTTATGTAGCCAACTGTACATTATACTACCATGTATAAGATCACTGAGAGAAACAGAACTTATGTAGCCAACTGTACATTATACTACCATGTATAATATCACTGAGAGAAACAGATGTTATGTAGCCAACTGTACATTATACTACCATGTATAAGCTCACTGAGAGAAACAGAACTTATGTAGCCAATTGTACATTATACTACCATGTATAAGATCACTGAGAGAAACAGATGTTATGTGGCCAACTGTACATTATACTACCATGTATAAGATCACTGAGAGAAACAGAACTTATGTAGCCAACTGTACATTATACTACCATGTATAAGATCACTGAGAGAAACAGAACTTATGTAGCGAACTGTACATTATACTACCATGTAAAAGATCACTGAGAGAAACAGAACTTATGTAGCCAACTGTACATTATACTACCATGTATAAGATCACTGAGAGAAACAGAACTTATGTAGCCAACTGTACATTATACTACCATGTATAAGATCACTGAGAGAAACAGATGTTATGTGGCCAACTGTACATTATACTACCATGTATAAGATCACTGAGAGAAACAGAACTTATGTAGCCAACTGTACATTATACTACCATGTATAAGATCACCGAGAGAAACAGAACTTATGTAGCCAACTGTACATTATACTACCATGTATAAGATCTCTGAGAGAAACAGATGTTATGTGGCCAACTGTACATTATACTACCATGTAAAAGATCACTGAGAGAAACAGAACTTATGTAGCCAACTGTACATTATACTACCATGTATAAGATCACTGAGAGAAACAGAACTTATGTAGCCAACTGTACATTATACTACCATGTATAAGATCACTGAGAGAAACAGATGTTATGTGGCCAACTGTACATTATACTACCATGTATAAGATCACTGAGAGAAACAGATGTTATGTGGCCAACTATACATTATACTACCATGTATAAGATCACTGAGAGAAACAGAACTTATGTAGCCAACTGTACATTATACTACCATGTATAAGATCACTGAGAGAAACAGATGTTATGTGGCCAACTGTACATTATATTACCATGTATAAGATCACTGAGAGAAACAGAACTTATGTAGCCAACTGTACATTATACTACCATGTATAAGATCACTGAGAGAAACAGAACTTATGTAGCCAGTACATTATACTACCATGTATAAGATCACTGAGAGAAACAGAACTTATGTAGCCAACTGTACATTATACTACCATGTATAAGATCACTGAGAGAAACAGATGTTATGTGGCCAACTGTACATTATACTACCATGCATAAGATCACTGAGAGAAACAGAACTTATGTAGCCAACTGTACATTATACTACCATGTATAAGATCACTGAGAGAAACAGATGTTATGTGGCCAACTGTACATTATATTACCATGTATAAGATCACTGAGAGAAACAGAACTTATGTAGCCAACTGTACATTATACTACCATGTATAAGATCACTGAGAGAAACAGAACTTATGTAGCCAACTGTACATTATACTACCATGTATAAGATCACTGAGAGAAACAGATGTTATGTGGCCAACTGTACATTATATTACCATGTATAAGATCACTGAGAGAAACAGATGTTATGTGGCCAACTGTACATTATACTACCATGTATAAGATCACTGAGAGAAACAGAACTTATGTAGCCAATTGTACATTATACTACCATGTATAAGATCACTGAGAGAAACAGATGTTATGTGGCCAACTGTACATTATACTACCATGTATAAGATCACTGAGAGAAACAGAACTTATGTAGCCAACTGTACATTATACTACCATGTATAAGATCACTGAGAGAAACAGAACTTATGTAGCCAACTGTACATTATACTACCATGTATAAGATCACTGAGAGAAACAGATGTTATGTGGCCAACTGTACATTATACTACCATGTATAAGATCACTGAGAGAAACAGAACTTATGTAGCCAACTGTACATTATACTACCATGTATAAGATCACTGAGAGAAACATAACTTATGTAGCCAACTGTACATTATACTACCATGTATAAGATCACTGAGAGAAACAGAACTTATGTAGCCAATTGTACATTATACTACCATGTATAAGATCACTGAGAGAAACAGATGTTATGTGGCCAACTGTACATTATACTACCATGTATAAGATCACTGAGAGAAACAGAACTTATGTAGCCAACTGTACATTATATTACCATGTATAAGATCACTGAGAGAAACAGAACTTATGTAGCCAGTACATTATACTACCATGTATAAGATCACTGAGAGAAACAGAACTTATGTAGCCAACTGTACATTATATGTATAAGATCACTGAGAGAAACAGAACTTATGTAGCCAACTGTACATTATACTACCATGTATAAGATCACTGAGAGAAACAGATGTTATGTGGCCAACTGTACATTATACTACCATGTATAAGATCACTGAGAGAAACAGAACTTATGTAGCCAATTGTACATTATACTACCATGTATAAGATCACTGAGAGAAACAGAACTTATGTAGCCAACTGTACATTATACTACCATGTATAAGATCACTGAGAGAAACAGATGTTATGTGGCCAACTGTACATTATACTACCATGTATATTATCACTAAGAGAAACAGAACTTATGTAGCCAGTACATTATACTACCATGTATAAGATCACTGAGAGAAACAGAACTTATGTAGCCAGTACATTATACTACCATGTATAAGATCACTGAGAGAAACAGAACTTATGTAGCCAACTGTACATTATACTACCATGTAAAAGATCACTGAGAGAAACAGAACTTATGTAGCCAACTGTACATTATACTACCATGTATAAGATCACTGAGAGAAACAGAACTTATGTAGCCAGTACATTATATTACCATGTATAAGATCACTGAGAGAAACAGAACTTATGTAGCCAACTGTACATTATACTACCATGTATAAGATCACTGAGAGAAACAGAACTTATGTAGCCAACTGTACATTATACTACCATGTATAATATCACTGAGAGAAACAGATGTTATGTAGCCAACTGTACATTATACTACCATGTATAAGATCACTGAGAGAAACAGAACTTATGTAGCCAACTGTACATTATACTACCATGTATAAGATCACTGAGAGAAACAGAACTTATGTAGCCAACTGTACATTATACTACCATGTATAAGATCACTGAGAGAAACAGATGTTATGTGGCCAACTGTACATTATACTACCATGTATAAGATCACTGAGAGAAACAGAACTTATGTAGCCAATTGTACATTATACTACCATGTATAAGATCACTGAGAGAAACAGATGTTATGTGGCCAACTGTACATTATACTACCATGTATAAGATCACTGAGAGAAACAGAACTTATGTAGCCAACTGTACATTATACTACCATGTATAAGATCACTGAGAGAAACAGAACTTATGTAGCCAACTGTACATTATACTACCATGTATAAGATCACTGAGAGAAACAGATGTTATGTGGCCAACTGTACATTATACTACAATTATAATGTATAATGTACAGTTGGCTACATAAGTTCTGTTTCTCTCGGTGATCTTATACATTTTTTTTTTTTTTTTTTTTTTTCTATATTCCAACTTACTTCCTCTCGGGCATAGGCTGAGAGCCTTAACATTCACCGCTTTACAATGAACAGTGAAGCCCGTGAGGTCTTGTTCCAGTCTAGGGAGTGAGACATGTGAAGCACGTAGATTACAACGAGCACCTGCCATCTTGCCTTCACATGAGGCACGGTGCTCACTCATGGCCCGAAACGACCCCATCTCTGAAGCCATCTCGTTCCCGTGCTTCACTGTCTCACCCTCTACACTCGGACTCTCACACTTACACACACACAACGCCACCTGTTGAGTAGATAACTCACCAGGCATTGCACCCCTATAGCATATTTTGAATATGGGAATATTCATACAGTGCTATTTAATCAGGGAACAATGAGGGTATTTTATTGACGTTTCGGTGGGCTTTGTGGTAATGCACTGATACTAGGTACAGCACAAATTCCATCCCAATAATATCTTCCCATTGATACATCGGGATTTGAACCCGGGACCTTTGGATTACCAGGCCAGTGGCAAGACCACTCCACCACACCTCCCCTTATACATGGTAGTATAAGGTACATACATGGTAGTATAATGTACAGTTGGCTACATAAGTTCTGTTTCTCTCAGTGATCTTATACATGGTAGTATAATGTACAGTTGGCCACATAACATCTGTTTCTCTCAGTGATCTTATACATGGTAGTATAATGTACTGGCTACATAAGTTCTGTTTCTCTCAGTGATCTTATACATGGTAGTATAATGTACAGTTGGCCACATAACATCTGTTTCTCTCAGTGATCTTATACATGGTAGTATAATGTACAGTTGGCTACATAAGTTCTGTTTCTCTCAGTGATCTTATACATGGTAGTATAATGTACTGGCTACATAAGTTCTGTTTCTCTCAGTGATCTTATACATGGTAGTATAATGTACAGTTGGCTACATAAGTTCTGTTTCTCTCAGTGATATTATACATGGTAATATAATGTACAGTTGGCCACATAACATCTGTTTCTCTCAGTGATCTTATACATGGTAGTATAATGTACAGTTGGCTACATAAGTTCTGCTTCTCTCAGTGATCTTATACATGGTAGTATAATGTACAGTTGGTTACATAAGTTCTGTTTCTCTCAGTGATCTTATACATGGTAGTATAATGTACAGTTGGCCACATAACATCTGTTTCTCTCAGTAATCTTATACATGGTAGTATAATGTACAGTTGGCTACATAAGTTCTGTTTCTCTCAGTGATCTTATACATGGTAGTATAATGTACAGTTGGCTACATAAGTTCTGTTTCTCTCAGTGATCTTATACATGGTAATATAATGTACAGTTGGCCACATAACATCTGTTTCTCTCAGTGATCTTATACATGGTAGTATAATGTACAGTTGGCTACATAAGTTCTGTTTCTCTCAGTGATCTTATACATGGTAGTATAATGTACAGTTGGCCACATAACATCTGTTTCTCTCAGTGATCTTATACATGGTAATATAATGTACAGTTGGCTACATAAGTTCTGTTTCTCTCAGTGATCTTATACATGGTAATATAATGTACAGTTGGCCACATAACATCTGTTTCTCTCAGTGATCTTATACATGGTAGTATAATGTACAGTTGGCTACATAAGTTCTGTTTCTCTCAGTGATCTTATACATGGTAGTATAATGTACAGTTGGCTACATAAGTTCTGTTTCTCTCAGTGATCTTATACATGGTAATATAATGTACAGTTGGCCCCATAACATCTGTTTCTCTCAGTGATCTTATACATGGTAGTATAATGTACAGTTGGCTACATAAGTTCTGTTTCTCTCGGTGATCTTATACATGGTAGTATAATGTACAGTTGGCTACATAAGTTCTGTTTCTCTCAGTGATCTTATACATGGTAGTATAATGTACAATTGGCCACATAACATCTGTTTCTCTCAGTGATCTTATACATGGTAGTATAATGTACAGTTGGCTACATAAGTTCTGTTTCTCTCAGTGATCTTATACATGGTAGTATAATGTACTGGCTACATAAGTTCTGTTTCTCTCAGTGATCTTATACATGGTAGTATAATGTACAGTTGGCTACATAAGTTCTGTTTCTCTCAGTGATCTTATACATGGTAATATAATGTACAGTTGGCCACATAACATCTGTTTCTCTCAGTGATCTTATACATGGTAGTATAATGTACAGTTGGCTACATAAGTTCTGTTTCTCTCAGTGATCTTATACATGGTAGTATAATGTACAGTTGGCCACATAACATCTGTTTCTCTCAGTGATCTTATACATGGTAGTATAATGTACTGGCTACATAAGTTCTGTTTCTCTCAGTGATCTTATACATGGTAGTATAATGTACAGTTGGCTACATAACATCTGTTTCTCTCAGTGATCTTATACATGGTAATATAATGTACAGTTGGCCACATAACATCTGTTTCTCTCAGTGATCTTATACATGGTAGTATAATGTACAGTTGGCTACATAAGTTCTGTTTCTCTCCGTGATCTTTTACATGGTAGTATAATGTACAGTTGGCTACATAAGTTCTGTTTCTCTCAGTGATCTTATACATGGTAGTATAATGTACTGGCTACATAAGTTCTGTTTCTCTCAGTGATCTTATACATGGTAGTATAATGTACAGTTGGCCACATAACATCTGTTTCTCTCAGTGATCTTATACATGGTAGTATAATGTACAGTTGGCTACATAAGTTCTGTTTCTCTCAGTGATCTTATACATGGTAGTATAATGTACAGTTGGCTACATAAGTTCTGTTTCTCTCAGTGATCTTATACATGGTAGTATAATGTACAGTTGGCTACATAAGTTCTGTTTCTCTCAGTGATCTTATACATGGTAGTATAATGTACAGTTGGCTACATAAGTTCTGTTTCTCTCAGTGATCTTATACATGGTAATATAATGTACAGTTGGCTACATAAGTTCTGTTTCTCTCAGTGATCTTATACATATAATGTACAGTTGGCTACATAAGTTCTGTTTCTCTCAGTGATCTTATACATGGTAGTATAATGTACAGTTGGCTACATAAGTTCTGTTTCTCTCAGTGATCTTATACATGGTAGTATAATGTACTGGCTACATAAGTTCTGTTTCTCTCAGTGATCTTATACATGGTAGTATAATGTACAGTTGGCTACATAAGTTCTGTTTCTCTCAGTGATCTTATACATGGTAATATAATGTACAGTTGGCCACATAACATCTGTTTCTCTCAGTGATCTTATACATGGTAGTATAATGTACAGTTGGCTACATAAGTTCTGTTTCTCTCAGTGATCTTATACATGGTAGTATAATGTACAGTTGGCCACATAACATCTGTTTCTCTCAGTGATCTTATACATGGTAATATAATGTACAGTTGGCTACATAAGTTCTGTTTCTCTCAGTGATCTTATACATGGTAGTATAATGTACAGTTGGCCACATAACATCTGTTTCTCTCAGTGATCTTATACATGGTAGTATAATGTACAGTTGGCCACATAACATCTGTTTCTCTCAGTGATCTTATACATGGTAGTATAATGTACAGTTGGCTACATAAGTTCTGTTTCTCTCGGTGATCTTATACATGGTAGTATAATGTACAGTTGGCTACATAAGTTCTGTTTCTCTCAGTGATCTTATACATGGTAGTATAATGTACAGTTGGCCACATAACATCTGTTTCTCTCAGTGATCTTATACATGGTAGTATAATGTACAGTTGGCTACATAAGTTCTGTTTCTCTCAGTGATCTTATACATGGTAGTATAATGTAAGTTGGCCACATAACATCTGTTTCTCTCAGTGATCTTATACATGGTAGTATAATGTACAGTTGGCTACATAAGTTCTGTTTCTCTCAGTGATCTTATACATGGTAGTATAATGTAAGTTGGCCACATAACATCTGTTTCTCTCAGTGATCTTATACATGGTAATATAATGTACTTTTGGCTACATAAGTTCTGTTTCTCTCAGTGATCTTATACATGGTAGTATAATGTATAGTTGGCCACATAACATCTGTTTCTCTCAGTGATCTTATACATGGTAGTATAATGTACAGTTGGCCACATAACATCTGTTTCTCTCAGTGATCTTATACATGGTAGTATAATGTACAGTTGGCTACATAAGTTCTGTTTCTCTCAGTGATCTTATACATGGTAGTATAATGTACAGTTGGCTACATAAGTTATGTTTCTCTCAGTGATCTTATACATGGTAGTATAATGTACAGTTGGCTACATAAGTTCTGTTTCTCTCAGTGATCTTTTACATGGTAGTATAATGTACAGTTGGCTACATAAGTTCTGTTTCTCTCAGTGATCTTATACATGGTAGTATAATGTACTGGCTACATAAGTTCTGTTTCTCTTAGTGATAATATACATGGTAGTATAATGTACAGTTGGCCACATAACATCTGTTTCTCTCAGTGATCTTATACATGGTAGTATAATGTACAGTTGGCTACATAAGTTCTGTTTCTCTCAGTGATCTTATACATGGTAGTATAATGTACAATTGGCTACATAAGTTCTGTTTCTCTCAGTGATCTTATACATGGTAGTATAATGTACAGTTGGCTACATAAGTTCTGTTTCTCTCAGTGATCTTATACATGGTAGTATAATGTACAGTTGGCCACATAACATCTGTTTCTCTCAGTGATCTTATACATGGTAGTATAATGTACAGTTGGCTACATAAGTTCTGTTTCTCTCAGTGATCTTATACATGGTAGTATAATGTACTGGCTACATAAGTTCTGTTTCTCTCAGTGATCTTATACATGGTAGTATAATGTACAGTTGGCTACATAAGTTCTGTTTCTCTCAGTGATCTTATACATGGTAGTATAATGTACAGTTGGCTACATAAGTTCTGTTTCTCTCAGTGATCTTATACATGGTAGTATAGTGTACAGTTGGCCACATAACATCTGTTTCTCTCAGTGATCTTATACATGGTTGTATAATGTACAGTTGGCCACATAACATCTGTTTCTCTCAGTGATCTTATGCATGGTAGTATAATGTACAGTTGGCTACATAAGTTCTGTTTCTCTCAGTGATCTTATACATGGTAGTATAATGTACAGTTGGCTACATAAGTTCTGTTTCTCTCAGTGATCTTATACATGGTAGTATAATGTACAGTTGGTTACATAAGTTCTGTTTCTCTCAGTGATCTTATACATGGTAGTATAATGTACAGTTGGCCACATAACATCTGTTTCTCTCAGTGATCTTATACATGGTAGTATAATGTACAGTTGGCTACATAAGTTCTGTTTCTCTCAGTGATCTTATACATGGTAGTATAATGTACTGGCTACATAAGTTCTGTTTCTCTCAGTGATCTTATACATGGTAGTATAATGTACAGTTGGCTACATAAGTTCTGTTTCTCTCAGTGATCTTATACATGGTAATATAATGTACAGTTGGCTACATAAGTTCTGTTTCTCTCAGTGATCTTATACATGGTAATATAATGTACAGTTGGCCACATAACATCTGTTTCTCTCAGTGATCTTATACATGGTAGTATAATGTACAGTTGGCTACATAAGTTCTGTTTCTCTCAGTGATCTTATACATGGTAGTATAATGTACAGTTGGCCACATAACATCTGTTTCTCTCAGTGATCTTATACATGGTAATATAATGTACAGTTGGCTACATAAGTTCTGTTCCTCTCAGTGATCTTATACATGGTAGTATAATGTACAGTTGGCCACATAACATCTGTTTCTCTCAGTGATCTTATACATGGTAGTATAATGTACAGTTGGCCACATAACATCTGTTTCTCTCAGTGATCTTATACATGGTAGTATAATGTACAGTTGGCTACATAAGTTCTGTTTCTCTCAGTGATCTTATACATGGTAGTATAATGTACAGTTGGCTACATAAGTTCTGTTTCTCTCAGTGATCTTATACATGGTAATATAATGTACAGTTGGCTACATAAGTTATGTTTCTCTCAGTGATCTTATACATGGTAGTATAATGTACAGTTGGCTACATTAGTTCTGTTTCTCTCAGTGATCTTATACATGGTAGTATAATGTACAGTTGGCCACATAACATCTGTTTCTCTCAGTGATCTTATACATGGTAGTATAATGTACAGTTGGCTACACAAGTTCTGTTTCTCTCAGTGATCTTATACATGGTAGTATAATGTACAGTTGGCTACATAAGTTCTGTTTCTCTCAGTGATCTTATACATGGTAATATAATGTACAGTTGGCTACATAAGTTCTGTTTCTCTCAGTGATCTTATACATGGTAGTATAATGTACAGTTGGCCACATAACATCTGTTTCTCTCAGTGATCTTATACATGGTAGTATAATGTACAATTGGCTACATAAGTTCTGTTTCTCTCAGTGATCTTATACATGGTAGTATAATGTACAGTTGGCTACATAAGTTATGTTTCTCTCTGATCTTATACATGGTAGTATAATGCACAGTTGGCTACATAAGTTATGTTTCTCTCAGTGATCTTATACATGGTAGTATAATGTACAGTTGGCTACATAAGTTCTGTTTCTCTCAGTGATTTTTTACATGGTAGTATAATGTACAGTTGGCTACATAAGTTCTGTTTCTCTCAGTGATCTTATACATGGTAGTATAATGTACAGTTGGCCACATAACATCTGTTTCTCTCAGTGATCTTATACATGGTAGTATAATGTACAGTTGGCTACATAAGTTCTGTTTCTCTCAGTGATCTTATACATGGTAGTATAATGTACTGGCTACATAAGTTCTGTTTCTCTCAGTGATCTTATACATGGTAGTATAATGTACAGTTGGCTACATAAGTTCTGTTTCTCTCAGTGATCTTATACATGGTAATATAATGTACAGTTGGCCACATAACATCTGTTTCTCTCAGTGATCTTATACATGGTAGTATAATGTACAGTTGGCTACATAAGTTCTGTTTCTCTCAGTGATCTTTTACATGGTAGTATAATGTACAGTTGGCTACATAAGTTCTGTTTCTCTCAGTGATCTTATACATGGTAGTATAATGTACAGTTGGCTACATAAGTTCTGTTTCTCTCAGTGATCTTATACATGGTAGTATAATGTACAGTTGGCTACATAAGTTCTGTTTCTCTCAGTGATCTTATACATGGTAGTATAATGTACAGTTGGCCACATAACATCTGTTTCTCTCAGTGATC
This sequence comes from Lithodes maja, assembly GCA_037953745.1. NCBI lineage: Eukaryota > Metazoa > Arthropoda > Malacostraca > Decapoda > Lithodidae > Lithodes > Lithodes maja. The sequence continues at coordinate 19,878 of JBAKBP010005314.1, forward strand.
TTATACATGGTTGTATAATGTACAGTTGGCCACATAACATCTGTTTCTCTCAGTGATCTTATGCATGGTAGTATAATGTACAGTTGGCTACATAAGTTCTGTTTCTCTCAGTGATCTTATACATGGTAGTATAATGTACTGGCTACATAAGTTCTGTTTCTCTCAGTGATCTTATACATGGTAGTATAATGTACAGTTGGCTACATAAGTTCTGTTTCTCTCAGTGATCTTATACATGGTAATATAATGTACAGTTGGCCACATAACATCTGTTTCTCTCAGTGATCTTATACATGGTAGTATAATGTACAGTTGGCTACATAAGTTCTGTTTCTCTCAGTGATCTTATACATGGTAGTATAATGTACAGTTGGCTACATAAGTTCTGTTTCTCTCAGTGATCTTTTACATGGTAGTATAATGTACTGGCTACATAAGTTCTGTTTCTCTCAGTGATCTTATACATGGTAGTATAATGTACAGTTGGCTACATAAGTTCTGTTTCTCTCAGTGATCTTATACATGGTAATATAATGTACAGTTGGCCACATAACATCTGTTTCTCTCAGTGATCTTATACATGGTAGTATAATGTACAGTTGGCTACATAAGTTCTGTTTCTCTCAGTGATCTTATACATGGTAGTATAATGTACATTTGGTTACAAAAGTTATGTTTCTCTCAGTGATCTTATACATGGTAATATAATGTACAGTTGGCCACATAACATCTGTTTCTCTCAGTGATCTTATACATGGTAGTATAAATGTACAGTTGGCTACATAAGTTCTGTTTCTCTCAGTGATCTTATACATGGTAGTATAATGTACAGTTGGCTACATAAGTTCTGTTTCTCTCAGTGATCTTATACATGGTAATATAATGTACAGTTGGCTACATAAGTTCTGTTTCTCTCAGTGATCTTATACATGGTAATATAATGTACAGTTGGCCACATAACATCTGTTTCCCTACATAACTTATCTCTATCTTTCTTCATCTTCCTGTGACTATGAGTTAAATACTGTTTATAGTTTTGTGTTTGTGTAGGATTGAAATGATCATCAAAGCATAGGAAATACGGTATCAAATACCGGTACCTAGTGAGGGTGAAAATCACAAGAGAATGTCAGGGAAAACTTCCCTGGGTTGTGGTCATACCTTCACTAAATCAGTTGAATAAGTCTCTCCCTTTCTGATGCCACTCTATGCATCACTGACAGGCAGCTTGGGGAACAACAACAACAACAACAACAACAGACATTTCATATACATCATTAATGTGGTTGGTTAATAGATTGTTGGTGTCCTATTAATCTTTTGTTTTCAGTTGGCTTTGCATAGGATACGGTAATCTAGTGTAGGCTAATGGTATACGCTTTGCCGTGAATTGCGGTTACCTCCCTAATATATCGATAAACATAAATGTGTATACAAATATATTGTGTAAAATGAGACAATAAATATCAGTACAGATAATTGTTAAGCCTAGTCCTTATACAAGAAGATATTAGACAGTTTCCAGACGGCGATGGATGATAAAGAGCTTTGCGCTTTATATACAAAATAATAACAAACATTTACTCTTATTGACCGTTGCCGTCTGATAGGTACTGTATGCATCTGTAGTTTTATGAATGAAATAAGGCCTATATATATTTGGGTCAAATTACTTAAGATATGGAGGGAGTACTTCAGTGAGTTGCTAAATGAAAGGAATGAAGAGCCAGCAAACATAGCTGGATATGGTATGGGAGGGAGAAGAAGAGAAGTAGTGGAGGAGGAGGTGGGGATCAGGAGGTCAGAAGTGTGGGAAGCCATGAAAAGAGTGAAGTTGGGGAAAGCACCAGGAACACTCTCTCTACCTCCCCCTCTCTCTCTCTCTCTCTCTCTCTCTCTACCTCCCCCTCTCTCTCTCTCTCTCCACCCCCTTCGCCATTATCATCCTCCCTTCCTCCTTACACCTCACCCCTTCCCTTTCTCTCTCCACCTCCCCCTCTCTCGTCTACCGTCCCCCTCTCTCTCTCCTCTCTCTCTACCTCCCCCTCTCTCTCTCTCTCTCCACCCCCTTCGCCATTATCATCCTCCCTTCCTCCTTACCTCACCCCTTCCCTTTCTCTCTCCACCTCCCCCTCTCTCTCTACCTCCCCCTCTCTCTCTCTCTCTCTCTACCTCCCCCTCTCTCTCTCTCTCCACCCCCTCTCTCTCTCTCTCCACCCCCTTCGCCATTATCATCCTCCCTTCCTCCTTACCTCACCCCTTCCCTTTCTCTCTCCACCTCCCCCTCTCTCTCTACTCCCCCTCTCTCTCTCTCTCTCTCTCTACCTCCCCCTCTCTCTCTCTCTCTCCACCCCCTTCGCCATTATCATCCTCCCTTCCTCCTTACCTCACCCCTTCCCTTTCTCTCTCCACCTCCCCCTCTCTCTCTACCTCCCCCTCTCTCTCTCTCTCTCTCTACCTCCCCTCTCTCTCTCTACACCCCCTCTCTCTCTCTCTCCACCCCCCTTCGCCATTATCATCCTCCCTTCCTCCTTACCTCACCCCTTCCCTTTCTCTCTCCACCTCCCCCTCTCTCTCTACCTCCCCCTCTCTCTCTCTCTCTCTCTCTACCTCCCCCTCTCTCTCGTTAAGAGAAAATTTTGGGATTGGCAGGGATTAACTACCCTCCTCTCTCTCTCTTCTGCCTGTCTGTCTCTCTCTCTGTCTCTCTCTCTCTCTCTCTCTCTCTCTCTGGCTGTTGTTTTGTTTGCCTGGAATTTTGTTTTTCTTTCACTAACGTTAATTTCTTTAACTCGGCTTAGAATAGAATTTTAGAAATTAGATAGAGATCTTAACCCCTTCTGTACCGGCGACGTCTTTTTAATTTTATTATAGCTATATTTTTAGACGATTGTATGCAGATTAAGAAAGATTTGTGATAGTAAAAAGGGTTAATTGAGATAGTTCGAACCTGTTAATTACCGGGGGGGGGGGGGGGGGGGGGGGGGGCTTTTTAAACTAAATGCAATCGTCTAATAGTAGCCAGAATAAAGTTAATAAGACGTCGCGGTACAGAAGGGGTTAAACTCGCCCTCTAACGCCAACAGTCCCTTCCTAAGTTGAATTAGTTTGGTGGTAGAGTGGTAGTGTTCTTTTATGGCTGTCGCTAAATTATATCATATACGGTATATATACTGTATATATATATATATATATATATATATATATATATATATATATATATATATATATATGTATATATATATATATGTATATATATATATATATATATATATATATACATATATATATATATATATATATATATATATATATATATATATATATATATATATATATATATATATGGCATTAGGCTACTGCGATATTCACACAATAATTTCCATCTTTTAATAACGTAAATTATCGTAGGCCACTTTAACCGTCTTGGTGGTGTAATGGTTAAGGTTTCTAAAAATCTGTGTGTGATAACCCGGGTTCGAATCCTGGTGGATCACATAATTATATGCTTTCATTAATTTCATTGGAGGTGTTTGGTGTTGTGGTGTAATTAATAACAAATAGACTAGGGGGTACAGTTTCAGGCTTAACTGTGTTGGTGGTGTACGGTAATGGTTATGTTCTGGGTTTGGTGTTGTGGTGTAATTAATAACAAATAGACTAGGGGGTACAGTTTCAGGCTTCAGTATCCATTGATACACACACACACACACACACATATCCATTGATACACACACACATACATATCAGCACACACTCTCTCATACACACACACACACACACACATATCCATTGATACACACACACACACACACATATCCATTGATACACACACACATACCGGTACATATCAGCACACACTCTCTGATACACACACACATATCCATTGATACACACACACACACACACATATCCATTGATACACACACACACACACATATCCATTGATACACACACACACATACCGGTACATATCAGCACACACTCTCTGATACACACAGCTATATTACGGTTTTAGTAATGTTATAAATACATAAAACTAAATTCAACATACTATTTATCCATCAGAAACTTACATAATTACTGTATTTGTGTTTAACCCTCTCCGACATATGACGCAATTTTGAGCCGATTAGGGATACTTTATAGCCTTTGTTACCATCAGGGGTATTTATAAACCTTTAGTTTAGTTACTTCACCCTCTGCAGTTTTCTTTGAGTTAGCTGTGTTTAGCCTATCGGGGATACTTTAAAGCCTTTGTTACCTAATCAGGGGTATTTATAAACCTTTAGTTTAGTTACTTCAACCTCTGCAGTTGTCTTTGAGTTAGCTGTGGGCAGAAAACTAATTTTGGAGAGGTAATTATAAGAGTGAGAGAACTCTATTTATTATTGCTAATCTGGCAACCCTCTGCGTCATATGAGTCTGAAGGGGTTAATATCGCTGTTTAGAGACCGAACTTCTTTATAGCCTGAAACTCGCAAGTGGTCAATTAACCCTTTTTACTGTTTTTGTGTGTGTGTGTGTGTGTGTGTGTGAATATAGTGGTCAATTAACCCTTTTTACTACCACAGAGCCTTCTTAAGCTGCATAATATTATCTAAATATAGCTAGAATAAGATATAATACACGTCGCTGGTACTAAGAGGGTTAAAATGCGCGCTGAAATATAAGTGTGTGTGTGTGTGTGTGCGTGTGTGAATAGCCTACGTGTCGACTATCTATATCCAGTAAGTATGGATGTGTGTGCTCCTGTGTGAAAACGTGTGTATCGATGTGTGCAGACTACGAAAGGACAGGAGCAAATGGGCTTTAAAATCAATCTCCACACCTATTCCCTGGCTGACTCTTCCCAAATTACATATATGAGAACTAAATAATAATAATAATAACGATAAGTATAAGAGTGTGACCTCTAACCTCTGTTGAATAACGAGTAGAGTAATCGAACGACGGTAATAGTTTCACCATTTGGGAAGAGTCAGTCAGGGAATGGATGTGGAAAATGTACAGCCCAGAATCCATCTTTCCCTTTTCCTATGACTTAAATTGCTTCAAACTCCGTGTGTCCAGGCATTTTGGCTCGAACGTCCCTTGATTTTGGCCCTGTCACTCTTTCAACTATGGAATCTGCCTTCGGCCAGAACATTTTTCTACCGAAAAATTTACAAATATATCTCGAAGGGGGGGGGGGGGGGGCGGGGTGTCCAGGGGGTGTTTTCTAAGCTCGATGGAAGTCTAGCGAGGAAACTACATGAATAAAAGACTTAAGGAGAGGTTGGTTTTTAGTTGATTATCTAGACCTCCATCAAACTTAAAATTACTCCCCCTAGACCCCCTTTCAAGATAAATTTGTACATTTTTCGGTAGAAAAATTTCCCGGCCGAAGGCCGGTTCCCCTTAGATTACAGGCTCGATATCGCTCGCCAGGAAAAAAATTACACCTAAATGGCACGAATGGTCTTAAAATTGCCAGAAATGGGGCGAGGGTTCTTAAAATCGCCAAACTAATGGGGCGAACGTCTTAAAATATCAAAAGCAATGGGGCTAAACATGAGGGAGAAAGGGGTCAAGAAAAAATCCTCCAGGTGGAAATCTCCCGTTAACAAACCAGCCACTGGCCCCTTAACCCGTTCAGTACCATGGACATCCTTTATCATAACTTCCATAAACTTAGAGCTATGTTTAAAGAAACTGACTGGAGCTTTTTAATTCACAATAACGACATAAATACATCTTGGAAGTTATTCGAAGCCACTTACCTAAAAGCAGTGCAAGACTGCATACCATCGAAAACTCGGCGTCCAGGCCATAATAATAAGCCCAAATGGTGGAATAAAGATATTTCAAACTGCCTGCTTGCTAAAAAATTTGCTAATGATAGATTAAAATCCTCACAAAATGACGAAGAACGGCTGAAATTTGTAGAGCTACGACGCAAAGCCAAAAAGTTAATTAAGCAAAGTAAAAAGACCTTAGAGTTACATATTGCGAATCAAAGTAAAACAAACCCGAAAGAATTCTATAGTTATATCAGAAAGAAAAAAGTCGTTACTTCAACTGTTGGAACGTTAGTCGATGAAAATGGAGAATACACCAAAGACGAAGAACAAATGAGTAATGCCCTCAATACCTTCTTTGCATCAGTTTTTACAACAGAAGACCTCAGTGATATCCCTACACCATCGCCGATTCAGATTGATAATTCAGATGTTCTAAGCAATATCACCGTTACAGAGAGAGAAGTATTGAATTGTTTAGATAAACTCAAGGTAAATAAAACGCCTGGACCTGATACAATCTCGCCTAGAGTTCTAAAGGAAGCTAAGGATGAGCTCTCTAAACCACTGACATTACTATTCAATAAATCCTTGCAGTCTGGAACTATGCCCGATCAGTGGAAGCTAGCCAACGTAACACCGATATTCAAAAAAGGCAGCAAATCCCTACCCAGTAACTATCGTCCAATTAGCTTAACCTCAGTTGTATGTAAAATGCTAGAAACGGTCATACGAGACAGACTCGTAAATCACTTAGAGGAAAATAACATACTTAAAGATACTCAACACGGCTTTCGTAAAAAACGTTCCTGTTTAACAAACCTCTTAGACTTCTTCCACGATATCCTCAACCTCTACGATGAGAGTAAAGCTGTAGATATTATATACCTTGATTTTCAAAAGGCCTTTGACAAAGTTCCCCACAAACGTTTACTGCTAAAACTAAAAGCGCATGGAATACAAGACGGTGTGTTGAAATGGATAGAAAATTGGCTCAGCGACAGAAAGCAAAGAGTAGTCATAAACGGTAAGGCATCAAAATGGACCAATGTAAGTAGCGGGGTACCCCAGGGATCGGTACTAGGACCAATTCTCTTTCTAATTTACATCAACGACATAGATGAGGGTCTCACCTGTACAATCTCAAAATTTGCTGACGATACAAAAATTGCAAATAGCGTACTCTCAAAAGAACAAGTTGACGATATGCAACACAATCTAGATAAATTGTCATGTTGGGCCCAAATTTGGCAAATGAGTTTCAATGCGGATAAATGTAAAGTACTACATATCGGATACCTAAATGAGAAAGCAAACTATTCGATGAATGGCACTCAGCTTAAGAATGTAAACAGAGAAACCGATCTGGGAGTAACAATATCGAGTAACCTAAAACCGAGTCAACAATGTTCAGAAGTTGTTAAGAAGGCAAACAAAATAATTGGCTTTATAGGCAGGTCATTTGAGCATAAATCCAAAGAAGTTATCCTAACCCTTTACAATTCCTTAGTCCGCCCTCTTCTGGAATACTGCGTTCAATCCTGGTGCCCTTATTACCAAAAAGATATAAACAAGCTAGAACGAGTTCAACGTAGAGTTACCAAAATGATACCTAGCCTAAAGAACAAACCATACGAAGAGCGTCTTAGAGAATTAAATCTATTTCCTTTAACCCAGCGCAGATTAAGAGGTGACTTAATTCAAGTGTTCAAAATCATCAAAGGCATCGACAATATGAACTGTAGTAAGTACTTCACTATCGACCAATCTAATTACACGCGGGGAAACGGTTGCAAAATTATTGGTAAATCTTTTAACTCACACGAATCTAAGAATTTCTTCTTCAATCGAGTTGTCAACTTGTGGAATGGGCTTCCCCGAAACGTTAATAGACTGCATCACCGTTGATTCATTTAAACTCCGCCTAGACAAATATCTCGCATCAAACCCGCGACTGACTGCGTTTGTAAATGAATAACTTTATTTTATCCCCCCCTCAGTTACTAACCCATCTGTCCCCTACTAACTTCCTAATCCTGCCACGGACATTAGTTCCAGGGCAGTAATTCCCTTTCCAATGTTCCCTTACCCACTCTAAACCACTGTTTGGACACTTGATCCTCAGTGTTTTGGAGGACAAGCAACCTAGAAGGGTCACTAGATCTGTTGTTGCTTGATTTCCTTTGTACTCCTTTGTACTTTGTACTCAATAAACGCTTTCAAGGGAAGGCTTGACCTCTATCTGCAGAGGGCTGGGGTGATATGAAAAAACAAAAAATGTATGTATGTATGTATGTGCACTGTGCAGTATGTATATATATGTATATATATACTGTATATATATGTATGTATGTACGGTATGTATATATATATATATATATATATATATATATATATATATATATATATATATATATATATATATATATATATAGTTTGTAAGGCCAGACTGCCTAGTAAGGACCTTGAGGTCTGTGTGGTCTGTGTATCTATGTAGCTCTATGTATAGTATGGCAAATGTTAGATGATTTTATTCAGCTTAGGTAGGACCTCTTTAGCAATATTAAGGCTTCAAATTGCCTCACCCAACCCATTTAACCTAACTACCACAGATCCTTCCTAAGCTGCATACTATTGTCTAACTACAGGTAGAATAAATTTATAACACGTCGCTGGTACTCAAAGGGTTTTGGCCTACTTATAAGGAATAGACTATAGTCTCTCTCTCTCTCTCTCTCTCTGCCACGGACATTAGTTCCAGGGCAGTAGTTTCCTTTCCAATGTTCCCTTACCCACTCTAAACCACTGTTTGGACACTTGATCCTCAGTGTTTTGGAGGACAAGCAGCCTAGAAGGGTCACTAGACCTGTTGTTGCTTGATTTCCTTTGTACTCTCTCTCTCTCTCTACCATTTATGCCACGTCGTAGAATATCCTATACCCTTCTCTCTCTCTCTCTCCTCGTCACGTAGAATAAGTAGGAGAGAAGGGGGGTGGGGGGGGGGGGGAAGGGACGGGACAAGACTGTGGATTGATAGAAGGGGGGAGGGGGGGGGGGGGAAGGGACGGGACAAGACTGTGGATTGATAGAAGGGGGGAGGGGGGGGGGAAGGGACGGGACAAGACTGTGGATTGATAGAAGGGGGGAGGGGGGGGGGAAGGGACGGGACAAGACTGTGGATTGATAGAAGGGGGGAGGGGGGGGGGGGAAGGGACGGGACAAGACTGTGGATTGATAGAAGGGGGGAGGGGGGGGGGGGAAGGGACGGGACAAGACTGTGGATTGATAGAAGGGGGGAGGACACCTCTCTTATTTTTCTCTCTAGACTTCCTCCCTAGACTTCCATAGACCTCCCTAGACTCCCTAGACTTCCATCAAATTATATAACAACAACATCCATTAGATGATGATCCCCGTTATAGATTAATTTGTAAATTTTTCGGTAGTTCTTCCAACATTACAGGCTCACTATCGTTCGCCAGGGAAAAAATAGACACCTAAATTGCACGAAAGGTCTAAATATTGACAAAGAAATGGGGCGAAAGGTCTTAAAATCGACTAACTAATGGGGCAAACATCTTAAAACTAATGGGGCTAAACATGAAGAAAGTGGTTCAGAAAACCGGCTAAAGGTATTGACAGGGTAATTTCACCTCTTAACCTAGAGGTAAAACAAGAAATAGACTGAAGACATTTTGGTATTGGTAAGCAGAACAAGTAGACATTATGCCATCGTGCTGATGTCCTTTCTAAGCTAAATAATATCGTCTTTATTTTTCCTTAAATATCGAGGAATGAGCTGCGGAAATTAACTATCCGTAAACAAAAATCTACCTATCCCAAGACTAATATATACAAGGTCATCACAGCCAGTGGTAAGCCAGACGAGAGCCTTTTATAGTCAACATTCGCTGATCAACATTTTTCTGGCAACGTTTCTGGACTATTTTGCACTGGTATCGGAAACTAGACTGTTGGTAGATGAATTTAGGTAACCGAAATATTGTAAATGTTGACCTCATGAGCTGCCAGACCAGTGTTGAGGATAAATGTTGAGGGAAAAAGCGCTCGTGTGATACCGGCTTTAGTGGTAGTGCTGACTTCACACCGGGTGTTGAGGGAGTACTGCCACCCGCCCCCTGTCTTTCTCTCCACTCCCCCCCCCCCCCCCTCTCTATTGGAGAGAGGTAGCGACGGACACACACACACAGTTCAAGCAGGGCATTTGGGGCATGTGTTAGGCATTAAGCCGTGTCTGTCTGAGTTTGGCCTCTCGCCATACCAAGGGACTGGAGTTCTCGAAAAGGGGCTCCAGTCCTGACGTGTTGGTTTTACTTTGTGTGCTGTTAAGGGGAGATGGTTCACTTTTTGGGCGATTTTTGCATGTATTCGTTATTTTTATAGTTTCCTCCCTAGACCTCCATCAAATTTAAAAAAAACATCCATTCTAGATTAATTAGAAAAAATGTCCTGGCCGAAGGCCGATTCTTTTAACATTACAGGCTCACTATCGTTCGCCAGGGAAATAATCGACACCTAAATAGCACTAAAGGTCTAAATATTGACGAAGAAATGGGGCGAAAGGTCTTAAAATCGACTAACTAATGGGGCAAACATCTTAACATCTGAAAACTAATGGGGCTAAACATGAGGGAGAAAGTGGTCCAGAAAAGCGGCCCATCTCCCCTTAAATAAATCTGTTCAGTACGTGACGGCTTTTATTATTTTGTTCGGGTTATTATTAACCCTCTCCTACATATGACGCGATGTTGAGCCTATTAGGGATACTTTAAAGCCTTTGTTACCATCAGGGGTATTTCGAAACCTTTAGTTTAGTTACTTCAACCTCTGCAGTTGTCTTTGAGTTAGCTGTGTTGAGCCTATTGGGGATACTTTAAAGCCTTTGTTACCATCAGGAGTATTTATAAACCTTTAGTTTAGTTACTTCAACCTCTATAGTTGTCTTTGAGTGTTGTGGGCAGAAAACTAATGAGAGGTAATTATAAGAGTGAGAGAACTCTATTTCTTGTTGCTAATCTGGCAACCTCTGCGTCATAAATGCGTGAAAGGGTTAAATGTATTGTGCCAGATTAGGAAGAAGCTGTGGGGGTCAAAGTGGTAGTTAGGTACCGGTACCTTTATTTTTCTTAAGAGACCATTCTCAAGCTAAATATTATCATCTAGAGTTAGCTAAAGTATGATGACACTGATGTAATGGTAGTGAAGGGGTTAAGGGGAGGTATTTAGTTTGTTCCCTACGTTTTCATCAAGCTTAAAATTACACCCCCTAGACCCCCTTTCAAGATAAATTTGTACATTTTTCGGTAGAAAAACTTCCCGGCCAGAGGCCGGTTGCTCTTAAATTACAGGCTCGCTTTCGCTCGCCAGGAAAAAATAGACACCTTAATGGCACGAAAGGTCTTCAAATTGACAGAAATGGGGCAAAATGTCTTAAAATGTCCAAACTACTAGGGCGAACGTCTTAAAATCTCAGAAGCAATGGGGCTAAACATAAGGGAGAAAGGGGTCCAGAAAAAAATCCCTCAAGTGGAAATCTCCCCTTAAGATAACTCTATAATTATTATTACACCCTACCCATACCTTCATTCACTTCACTCATTCAACAACCACAATTTCCGTTTTAATATGATTAAGGAGAGACTGACCGTTTGTTTGGCCTATTAATTCATGTATTCATGTATTTTTTTTAATTTACTCCCTAGACCTCCATCAAGCTTAGAACCCCCCCCCCCCCTAGACCCCCTTCAAGATAAATTTGTACATTTTTCTGTAGAAAAACGTTCAGTCTGAAGACCGGTTCCTCTTAAAATTGGAGGCTCGCTATTGCTCGCCAGGACCCCTTAATATGCTGCATATCATGAGTTAATTATTTATTGCCTGATTCTATAACTAACCTGATCTAAAAACTATCATTGCAGCCTATATTGCCTCGTGTGATATAAGGGGAGGTGGCCCGTTTTTCTGGTCCCTCTTCTTCCTCATGTTTAGTCCCATTGGTTTTCAGATTTTATGACGTTTGGCCCATTAGGTTGGCGATTTTAAGACCTTTCATCCCATTTCTTTGTCAAAATTAAGAGTAAACAATTCTTTGCCTTCGCAGAGCCGTTTAGTAGTCACATTTAATTTTCAGGCCCATTAAAATAGTGTGTTTACAATTTCCCGGTTGGGTGGATAAGGTTGGGAAGTTTGGGGGAAGAAGTGTTTATAATAAGAGTTTGGGTGGTTGTAGTTGTAGTTTGGGGGCAGAAGTGTTTACCCGGTATAATAAGAGTTTGGGTGGTTGTAGTTGTAGTTTGGGGGCAGAAGTGTTTATAATAAGAGTTTGGGTGGTTGTAGTTGTAGTTTGGGGGCAGAAGTGTTTATAATAAGAGTTTGGGTGGTTGTAGTTGTAGTTTGGGGGCAGAAGTGTTTATAATAAGAGTTTGGGTGGTTGAAGTTGTAGTTTGGGGGCAGAAGTGTTTATAATAAGAGTTTGGGTGGTTGTAGTTGTAGTTTGGGGGCAGAAGTGTTTATAATAAGAGTTTGGGTGGTTGTAGTTGTAGTTTGGGGGCAGAAGTGTTTATAATAAGAGTTTGGGTGGTTGTAGTTGTAGTTTGGGGGCAGAAGTGTTTATAATAAGAGTTTGGGTGGTTGTAGTTGTAGTTTGGGGGCAGAAGTGTTTATAATAAGAGTTTGGGTGGTTGTAGTTGTAGTTTGGGGGCAGAAGTGTTTATAATAAGAGTTTGGGTGGTTGTAGTTGTAGTTTGGGGGCAGAAGTGTTTATAATAAGAGTTTGGGTGGTTGTAGTTGTAGTTTGGGGGCAGAAGTGTTTATAATAAGAGTTTGGGTGGTTGTAGTTGTAGTTTGGGGTCAGAAGTGTTTATAATAAGAGTTTGGGTGGTTGTAGTTGTAGTTTGGGGGCAGAAGTGTTTATAATAAGAGTTTGGGTGGTTGTAGTTGTAGTTTGGGGGCAGAAGTGTTTATAATAAGAGTTTGGGTGGTTGTAGTTGTAGTTTGGGGGCAGAAGTGTTTATAATAAGAGTTTGGGTGGTTGTAGTTGTAGTTTGGGGGCAGAAGTGTTTATAATAAGAGTTTGGGTGGTTGTAGTTGTAGTTTGGGGGCAGAAGTGTTTATAATAAGAGTTTGGGTGGTTGTAGTTGTAGTTTGGGGGCAGAAGTGTTTATAATAAGAGTTTGGGTGGTTGTAGTTGTAGTTTGGGGGAAGAAGTGTTTATAATAAGAGTTTGGGTGGTTGTAGTTGTAGTTTGGGGGCAGAAGTGTTTATAATAAGAGTTTGGGTGGTTGTAGTTGTAGTTTGGGGTCAGAAGTGTTTATAATAAGAGTTTGGGTGGTTGTAGTTGTAGTTTGGGGGCAGAAGTGTTTATAATAAGAGTTTGGGTGGTTGTAGTTGTAGTTTGGGGGCAGAAGTGTTTATAATAAGAGTTTGGGTGGTTGTAGTTGTAGTTTGGGGTCAGAAGTGTTTATAATAAGAGTTTGGGTGGTTGTAGTTGTAGTTTGGGGTCAGAAGTGTTTATAATAAGAGTTTGGGTGGTTGTAGTTGTAGTTTGGGGGCAGAAGTGTTTATAATAAGAGTTTGGGTGGTTGTAGTTGTAGTTTGGGGTCAGAAGTGTTTATAATAAGAGTTTGGGTGGTTGTAGTTGTAGTTTGGGGTCAGAAGTGTTTATAATAAGAGTTTGGGTGGTTGTAGTTGTAGTTTGGGGTCAGAAGTGTTTATAATAAGAGTTTGGGTGGTTGTAGTTGTAGTTTGGGGTCAGAAGTGTTTATAATAAGAGTTTGGGTGGTTGTAGTTGTAGTTTGGGGTCAGAAGTGTTTATAATAAGAGTTTGGGTGGTTGTAGTTGTAGTTTGGGGTCAGAAGTGTTTATAATAAGAGTTTGGGTGGTTGTAGTTGTAGTTTGGGGGCAGAAGTGTTTATAATAAGAGTTTGGGTGGTTGTAGTTGTAGTTTGGGGTCAGAAGTGTTTATAATAAGAGTTTGGGTGGTTGTAGTTGTAGTTTGGGGTCAGAAGTGTTTATAATAAGAGTTTGGGTGGTTGTAGTTGTAGTTTGGGGTCAGAAGTGTTTATAATAAGAGTTTGGGTGGTTGTAGTTGTAGTTTGGGGTCAGAAGTGTTTATAATAAGAGTTTGGGTGGTTGTAGTTGTAGTTTGGGGTCAGAAGTGTTTATAATAAGAGTTTGGGTGGTTGTAGTTGTAGTTTGGGGTCAGAAGTGTTTATAATAAGAGTTTGGGTGGTTGTAGTTGTAGTTTGGGGTCAGAAGTGTTTATAATAAGAGTTTGGGTGGTTGTAGTTGTAGTTTGGGGTCAGAAGTGTTTATAATAAGAGTTTGGGTGGTTGTAGTTGTAGTTTGGGGGCAGAAGTGTTTATAATAAGAGTTTGGGTGGTTGTAGTTGTAGTTTGGGGTCAGAAGTGTTTATAATAAGAGTTTGGGTGGTTGTAGTTGTAGTTTGGGGGCAGAAGTGTTTATAATAAGAGTTTGGGTGGTTGTAGTTGTAGTTTGGGGTCAGAAGTGTTTATAATAAGAGTTTGGGTGGTTGTAGTTGTAGTTTGGGGGCAGAAGGTGTTTATAATAAGAGTTTGGGTGGTTGTAGTTGTAGTTTGGGGTCAGAAGTGTTTATAATAAGAGTTTGGGTGGTTGTAGTTGTAGTTTGGGGGCAGAAGTGTTTATAATAAGAGTTTGGGTGGTTGTAGTTGTAGTTTGGGGTCAGAAGTGTTTATAATAAGAGTTTGGGTGGTTGTAGTTGTAGTTTGGGGTCAGAAGTGTTTATAATAAGAGTTTGGGTGGTTGTAGTTGTAGTTTGGGGTCAGAAGTGTTTATAATAAGAGTTTGGGTGGTTGTAGTTGTAGTTTGGGGGCAGAAGTGTTTATAATAAGAGTTTGGGTGGTTGTAGTTGTAGTTTGGGGGCAGAAGTGTTTATAATAAGAGTTTGGGTGGTTGTAGTTGTAGTTTGGGGGCAGAAGTGTTTATAATAAGAGTTTGGGTGGTTGTAGTTGTAGTTTGGGGTCAGAAGTGTTTATAATAAGAGTTTGGGTGGTTGTAGTTGTAGTTTGGGGGCAGAAGTGTTTATAATAAGAGTTTGGGTGGTTGTAGTTGTAGTTTGGGGTCAGAAGTGTTTATAATAAGAGTTTGGGTGGTTGTAGTTGTAGTTTGGGGGCAGAAGTGTTTATAATAAGAGTTTGGGTGGTTGTAGTTGTAGTTTGGGGGCAGAAGTGTTTATAATAAGAGTTTGGGTGGTTGTAGTTGTAGTTTGGGGTCAGAAGTGTTTATAATAAGAGTTTGGGTGGTTGTAGTTGTAGTTTGGGGGCAGAAGTGTTTATAATAAGAGTTTGGGTGGTTGTAGTTGTAGTTTGGGGGCAGAAGTGTTTATAATAAGAATTTGGGTGGTTGTAGTTGTAGTTTGGGGGCAGAAGTGTTTATAATAAGAGTTTGGGTGGTTGTAGTTGTAGTTTGGGGGCAGAAGTGTTTATAATAAGAGTTTGGGTGGTTGTAGTTGTAGTTTGGGGGCAGAAGTGTTTATAATAAGAGTTTGGGTGGTTGTAGTTGTAGTTTGGGGGCAGAAGTGTTTATAATAAGAGTTTGGGTGGTTGTAGTTGTAGTTTGGGGGCAGAAGTGTTTATAATCAGAGTTTGGGTGGTTGTAGTTGTAGTTTGGGTGGTTGTAGTTGTAGTTTGGGGTCAGAAGTGTTTATAATAAGAATTTGGGTGGTTGTAGTTGTAGTTTGGGGGCAGAAGTGTTTATAATAAGAGTTTGGGTGATTGTAGTTGTAGTTTGGGTGGTTGTAGTTGTAGTTTGGGGTCAGAAGTGTTTATAATAAGAGTTTGGGTGGTTGTAGTTGTAGTTTGGGGGCAGAAGTGTTTATAATAAGAGTTTGGGTGGTTGTAGTTGTAGTTTGGGTGGTTGTAGTTGTAGTTTGGGTGGTTGTAGTTGTAGTTTGGGTGGTTGTAGTTGTAGTTTGGGTGGTTGTAGTTGTAGTTTGGGTGGTTGTAGTTGTAGTTTGGGTGGTTGTAGTTGTAGTTTGGGTGGTTGTAGTTGTAGTTTGGGGGCAGAAGTGTATAATAAGAGTTTGGGTGGTTGTAGTTGTAGTTTGGGGTCAGAAGTGTTTATAATAAGAGTTTGGGTGGTTGTAGTTGTAGTTTGGGTGGTTGTAGTTGTAGTTTGGGTGGTTGTAGTTGTAGTTTGGGTGGTTGTAGTTGTAGTTTGGGTGGTTGTAGTTGTAGTTTGGGTGGTTGTAGTTGTAGTTTAGGTGGTTGTAGTTGTAGTTTGGGTGGTTGTAGTTGTAGTTTGGGTGGTTGTAGTTGTAGTTTGGGTGGTTGTAGTTGTAGTTTGGGGGCAGAAGTGTTTATAATAAGAGTTTGGGTGGTTGTAGTTGTAGTTTGGGGTCAGAAGTGTTTATAATAAGAGTTTGGGTGGTTGTAGTTGTAGTTTGGGGGCAGAAGTGTTTATAATAAGAGTTTGGGTGGTTGTAGTTGTAGTTTGGGGGCAGAAGTGTTTATAATAAGAGTTTGGGTGGTTGTAGTTGTAGTTTGGGGGCAGAAGTGTTTATAATAAGAGTTTGGGTGGTTGTAGTTGTAGTTTGGGGTCAGAAGTGTTTATAATAAGAGTTTGGGTGGTTGTAGTTGTAGTTTGGGTGGTTGTAGTTGTAGTTTGGGTGGTTGTAGTTGTAGTTTGGGGTCAGAAGTGTTTATAATAAGAGTTTGGGTGGTTGTAGTTGTAGTTTGTGGGCAGAAGTGTTTATAATAAGAGTTTGGGTGGTTGTAGTTGGATAATAATTGGAATGTTTTTGGCTCCGGCTTCTTGGTAATTGATAAGTTTTGAAAAGATATGGGGGCTTTGGAATGTAGCAGGGAGGAGGGTATAGTGGATTGTGTGTTTGTCTGTGTATATTATATATATATATATATATATATATATATATATATATATATATATATATATATATATATATATAGGGGCAAGCAACACCAAGGTAAACACGAACATCTTTATTCTGGTACCGGTAACGTTTCGACATTAACATATGTCATCATCAGACCTAAATCAATAAGAAATAAATTTATTAATACATTATGTTGACATTTAAAGCAAATATTTTTTTAATAATAATTTAGAAAAACAAACAGTTAGAAATCGCGAAAAAAGAGATAGAAACAAACAACAACAACAGCAACAGCTAAACCATAATATGTGAACTACGTGTAGATATTGTAGGCTAAAATATACACAATACCTTAGAAACATAATAGGTTGGAGGAGAATTCCTGGGTGCCCAAGGTGGGCTTAAGATGGTGAGTGAGGAGGGACTCTGCTATTAACCGGGTGGTGTCACCAGAACAACTGAAAATTACTGAAAAATCTTTTTTGTTAATGGAATGGCCAAAAGGTTCACAATGGTCTCGAATGGCTGTTCGTGTTTACCTTGGTGTTGCTTGCCCTTATAAGACTCCGCTTCCCCCGAGGAGAATCTATTGCCACTAATATATATATATATATATATATATATATATATATATATATATATATATATATATACTCTCTCTCTCTCTCTCTCTCTCTCTCTCTCTCTCTCTCTCTCTCTCTCTCTCTCTCTCTCTCTCTCTCCTCAACCTTCCCCTTCTCATTGGAACATTGGGTTTCATATTTAGATTATTGGAAACTGTTCTGATTATAAATTATGTTAATTTTGGCAGTGGATTTATTACCAGACATTTAATAGATTACTCCCTCCAGGATTTCTGCTATTATATGATTTATCCTACTACCGGTTAAACTCAATAGATTACACTTTACAATACAATGCAATACTTTACAACTACTGACGTCATTGCTGAAGACAAATTATCTGAACTGTGTCAATATAAACAATGCTAATTTATAACTACTATCCCCACAAAAAAATAAAAAATAAAATAAAAAATAAAAGTAATGATAATAACTAAATATAAACCAACACACACACACACAAACAATAGGGTGATCCATACCTCAACTTCATATTAACCCCTTCTGTACCGGCGACGTGTTTATCATTGTATTCTAGCTATATTTAGAGGATTATGTGCAGCTTAAGAAGGATGTGTGGCAGTATATAGAGTTAAGTGATATAGTTCCAAGCCTGTTATTTGATGGAGGCCCTTTGGAAACTGAGTACAATTGTCTAATAGTAACCACAATAAAGTTAAAAGGTCGTCGCCGGTACAGAAGGGGTTAAATACAATACATCATACATTACAACTCTAATCATAACTCTAATTAGTGGGGCAAGGGGCGAAAGGTCCTAAAAGCGCCTAACTAATGGACCGAACGTATTATAATTTGAAAGCTAATGGGGCTAAGCATGAAGGGAAAAGGGGGACCAGAAAAAACGACACATCTCCCCTTATGGGCAGGGGGCTAGGAATCCTCCTCCCCTTGTAAAATTCTTCTACTCGTCGAGAAAAAGTGAGGGGTGAGGGAACACGAAAGTGGTCCCGGACCCTAAGAATTGGAACCTTAAATTTTGTTTTTGTTTGGGCTCTGCCTCAAGTTGGCCACCCCCAGCTATGGGGTATGTGCCTGAGTACATACATACATACATACATACATACATACATACTGTACATACATACATACATACTGTACATACATACATACTGTACATACATACATACATACATACTGTACATACATACATACATACTGTACATACATACATACATACATACTGTACATACATACATACATACATACATACATACTCGACATACATACATACATACTGTACATACATACATACATACATACATACATACATACTGTACATACATACATACATACTGTACATACATACATACTGTACATACATACATACATACTGTACATACATACATACATACATACTGTACATACATACATACTGTACATACATACATACATACTGTACATACATACATACATACTGTACATACATACATACATACATACATACATACATACTGTACATACATACATACATACTGTACATACATACATACATACATACTGTACATACATACATACATACTGTACATACATACATACATACTGTACATACATACATACATACTGTACATACATACATACATACATACATACATACTGTACATACATACATACATACATACATACTGTACATACATACATACATACTGTACATACATACATACATACATACTGTACATACATACATACATACTGTACATACATACATACATACATACTGTACATACATACATACATACTGTACATACATACATACATACATACATACTGTACATACATACATACATACATACATATATACTGTACATACATACATACATACTGTACATACATACATACATACATACTGTACATACATACATAAATACATACTGTACATACATACATAAATACATACTGTACATACATACATACATACATATATACTGTACATAACATACATACTGTACATACATACATACATACTGTACATACATAATACATACTGTACATACATACATAATACATACTGTACATACATACATACATACATATATACTGTACATACATACATACATACTGTACATACATACATACATACTTACATACATACTGTACATACATACATACTGTACATACATACATACATACTGTACATACATACATATATACTGTACATACATACATACATACATACATACATACATACATACATACATACTGTACATACATACATACATACATACATACATACATACTGTACATACATACATACAATACATACATACATACATACTGTACATACATACATACATACATACTGTACATACATACATTAGAACTATCGACGCCATAACTGAAGCAAAGTAGGTCAACTGTAGGAAGGTAAACCATGGTAATTTATACCCAATACCCCGCGCCAAAACACACCCTGTAATTAATGGCCCGATAAACAGATGGACACCACACGACAGGTAAGTATGTCAGCTTGATTTAACGTGAGGGGATGGCGTATTTATATCTGCTTATTTATTATTTGTTTAGTGTCTTCCCTAGACCTCCATCAAGCTTTAAAAAACACCCTCATTCAAAATAATAATTTTACATTTTTCGATTGAAAAATGTTCCGGCCAAAGGCCGGTGCCTATTAAATTACAGGCTCGCTATCGCTCGCCAGGAAAACATGGACACCTAAATGAAAGGAGAAGTCTTGATATTGACAAAGAAATGTGCGAAAGGTCTTAAAATCGGCAAACTAATGGACCTAACGTATTATAATCTGAAAGCTAATGGGACTAAATGTGAGGAAGAGGGACCAGAAAAACGACCCGTCTGCCCTTAACGTCAGGGAGGGTGGAGGGGGGTTAAGAATGGATGGGGGCGGTGGAGAGGGGGGGGGGTATTGTTTATGTAGGGTATATTGACCTAGTTGGCTTTATAGGTCAACTCGATCCCTTGATAATTCGCCCACATCCTGATATCAGTTAGTGTAATGCTATACACATGACTATATATATATATATATATATATATATAATATATATATATATACTGTATATATACTGTATATATTTTCTTTAAGGCATGTGAGATTAAATAAAACAGCATAGTTAGCATTAATATGTTTTTTATTGAGAGATTCAATGTCTCGTGCAATGTTTACGATATCGGTCGTCCAATAGGTACAATAAAGAACGGAAGTTATGAGCAGGATGTGGGGTGGTAGGGGTTGTAGGAGGTTGTAACGTTTATGAGCAGGTTGTGGGGTGGTAGGGATTGTAGGAGGTTGTAACGTGTATCAGCAGGTTGTGGGGTGGTAGGGGTTGTAGGAGGTTGTAACGTTTATCAGCAGGTTGTGGGGTGGTAGGGGTTGTAGGAGCTTGTAACGTGTATCAGCAGGTGTGGGGTGGTAGGGGTTGTAGGAGGTTGTAACGTTTATCAGCAGGTTGTGGGGTGGTAGGGGTTGTAGGAGGTTGTAACGTTTATCAGCAGGTTGTGGGGTGGTAGGGGTTGTAGGAGGTTGTAACGTTTATCAGCAGGTTGTGGGGTGGTAGGGGTTGTAGGAGGTTGTAACGTTTATCAGCAGGTTGTGGGGTGGTAGGGGTTGTAGAGGTTGTAACGTTTATCATCAGGTTGTGGGGTGGTAGGGGTTGTAGGAGGTTGTAGCGTTTATCAGCAGGTTGTGGGGTGGTAGGGGTTGTAGGAGGTTGTAACGTTTATCAGCAGGTTGTGGGGTGGTAGGGGTTGTAGGAAGTTGTAAGGTTTATGAGCAGGTTGTGGGGTGGTAGGGGTTGTAGGAGGTTGTAACGTTTATGAGCAGGTTGTGGGGTGGTAGGGGTTGTAGGAGGTTGTAACGTTTATCAGCAGGTTGTGGGGTGGTAGGGGTTGTAGGAGGTTGTAACGTTTATCAGCAGGTTGTGGGGTGGTAGGGGTTGTAGGAGGTTGTAACGTTTATCAGCAGGTTGTGGGGGTGGTAGGGGTTGTAGGAGGTTGTAACGTTTATCAGCAGGTTGTGGGGTGGTAGGGGTTGTAGGAGGTTGTAACGTTTATCAGCAGGTTGTGGGGTTGTAGGAGGTTGTAACGTTTATGAGCAGGTTGTGAGGTGGTAGGGGTTGTAGGAGGTTGTAACGTTTATCAGCAGGTTGTGGGGTGGCAGGGGTTGTAGGAGGTTGTAACGTTTATCAGCAGGTTGTGGGGTGGTAGGGGTTGTAGGAGGTTGTAACGTTTCAGCAATAGATCTTGCCATGTTCACACAGGTAATGATAAGAATTTAGCAATTAGAGGGGATAGAATAGGGGGATGAAAATAGAGTTTATCAGTGGATAAAGAAGACAAGAATTAGAAATATGAAGTAAAGTTGGATATTAAAAGATAGTGGTCCGTCCACTTTGCTATTCTTGGTTAAGAACTTTGATTATATTTTATATATATGTTCCGTGACCAGAACATACCACCAGTTTCTTGTTTATATTTCCTGTTTTCTATTTCCTGCCTCCCTGTTTGCACTTTGTGTTTATGTTTGTTGTTGTTTGTTTTCCTATGCATTATAGCATGGTTCCGGTGTTATAATTATTTATTGTTGTTGTTATTACTCTTTGGTGTTTGGATTATCAGTTGTTACATTTGTTGTTCATTAAATATTGGTTTATTGGATTTTATTGATTTACTCTTTATATTTATTTATTTATTTATTCATTTATTTGTTTATTTATTTATTTATTATTATTTTATTTTTGTTTAATTGATGTTATTGATATATTTGTTTTGTTCATTTGTATTTAATTGTATTTGTTGATTGACTAATTGAATGATGTATTTATTTATTATTATTGTTTTACTTTATATATTTATATTGTATATTTGTCTATTTTGTTTATATTTTATATATATATATATATATATATATATACGGTATATATATATATATATATATATATATATATATATATATATATATATATATATTTTTTTTTTTTTTTTTTTTCATTCTATTGATGCTGCTTATTTTATTGGAGATACTCGTTGTTATTTACAGGGACAGATACTAGGGACGAATTAATTGTACTGTAATTGGTATGATTAACATGAAGGGTGAGAGAGAGCAAGAGAGAGACCCACGGAACTTGTCCTGCGAGGCTCTCTCTATCTCTCTCCATCTCACTGACCAATGACGAGGGAGTATTCATGCGTCGGCCATTTTTTGCGACCCTGGCTCTGATTGGAGAATTCTCGACAAGTGTATGTTTTCAGCTTGGCTAACCCTCAATATTTTCTGTGTCTTGCATCTTATTGCATTCATTCATTCTGCATTCATCCATTTATTTCTTAAAAATAGGAAAATAGATGGGTATTTATAGGTGGCTCGGGGGTTCACGCGTCGCCAGGTATGCACATGTGGGCGGGGCTAGTCGGCAGTCTGCGTCCCGTGGTTGGCTGGCCGCTGCTAGCCGCGCACTACGCCTGTTGATTGGCTGTTGGGGTCCGGGGGCACCAGGAGGCGGGCGTTGGCTAGGTATAGCAATGGCGGGGTCTTTCCATCGCGTTGTGTGTTGTGTGTAGGAATTCCTCGCTGTGGGGAGAATTTGGAGGTATAATGTCTGGTTGTTAAGTGGAGGTGTTTAGTGCTTGTATGTATATAGCTTCAAGGATGGGAAGGCGTCTGGAGTCAAGTTCTTTATCTAATATGGAGGTGTTGCTATCAAGGTCTTTGCGGGTTAGTTGAGGGTGGTCAGGGCTGTTATAATGATTTATGATAGCGCCAGATTGAAGACGAGTCTGGGTCATTCCGATATACTATAATACCTGGCTATACTAACTTCCAAATATATATATATATTATATTCTGGCAACTATTGGACGATTCTATTCAGCTTAGGAAGGACCTCTAGCAATAATACGGCTTCACACTATCTCAACCAACCCTTTTAGCTACCACAGAACCTTCCCAAGCTGCATAATATCGTCTAATTATAGGCCTAGCTAGAATAAAATATAACGCACGACGCTGATACTCAATGGGTTAATTTTCCTCTTATTGTAACATTTATCCAAAGTAAATCTCCATGCAATTATGACCGATATTATGCCGATACCAACTAAAAAACCTTTATGGGGGTCACCGGGTTATGCCGATACCAAACTAAAAACCTTTATGGGGGTCACCGGGTTATGCCGATACCAACTAAAAACCTTTATGGGGTCACCGGGTTATGCCGATACCAACTAAAAACCTTTATGGGGGTCACCGGGTTTTTTTGTATCTCTCTCTCTCTCCTTTTCTCTCTTTCTCTGGGTTGTTTCCAATCGGCCCCATTCAGCCTACTGTTTTAAGACGTTTATCCCCATCCATGTGTCTATTTCTTCCTGGCGAGCGATAGCGAGCCAGCATTGTATGGAGAAATCCGGCTTCGCCGGAGAAATTTTTTCAATCAAAAAATGTACAAATTTAGCTTGCTGTCAAAACAAATATATATATAGTATTGACACCTGGATGGGGGTAAACGTCTTAAAACAGTAGGTTGAATGGTGCCGAATGGATACAAGCCAAAGAGAGAGAAAGACAAACGAGGTGTGCCCCTTTAATGGAGCTGCCAATCTATATAATGTTTGCTTCGGCCTTGTTGTTCTGTATGTGTGGCTCAGGAAGTGATATCTGTGTGTGTGCTCAGGAAGTGATATCTGTGTGTGTGCTCAGGAAGTGATATCTGTATGTGTGCTCAGGAAGTGATATCTGTATGTGTGCTCAGGAAGTGATATCTGTATGTGTGCTCAGGAAGTGATATCTGTGTGTGCTCAGGAAGTGATATCTGTATGTGTGCTCAGGAAGTGATATCTGTGTGTGTGCTCAGGAAGTGATATCTGTATGTGTGCTCAGGAAGTGATATCTGTATGTGTGCTCAGGAAGTGATATCTGTATGTGTGCTCAGGAAGTGATATCTGTATGTGTGCTCAGGAAGTGATATCTGTGTGTGTGCTCAGGAAGTGATATCTGTATGTGTGCTCAGGAAGTGATATCTGTATGTGTGCTCAGGAAGCAAATAATTAAGCAAAGTAAAAAGACCTTAGAGTTACATATTGCGAATCAAAGTAAAACAAACCCGAAAGAATTCTATAGTTATATCAGAAAGAAAAAAGTAGTTACTTCAACTGTTGGACCGTTAGTCGATGAAAAAGGAGAATACACCAAAGACGAAGTACAAATGAGTAATGCCCTCAATACCTTCTTTGCATCAGTTTTTACAACCGAAGACCTCAGTGATATCCCTACACCATCGCCGATTCAGATTGATAATTCAGATGTTCTAAGCAATATCACCGTTACAGAGAGAGAAGTATTGAATTGTTTAGATAAACTCAAAGTAAATAAAACGCCAGGACCTGATACAATCTCGCCTAGAGTTCTAAAGGAAGCTAAGAATGAGCTCTCCAAACCACTGACATTACTATTCAATAAATCCTTGCAGTCTGGAACTATGCCTGATCAGTGGAAGCTAGCCAACGTAACACCGATATTCAAAAAAGGCAGCAAATCCCTACCCAGTAACTATCGTCCAATTAGCTTAACCTCAGTTGTATGTAAAATGCTAGAAACGGTCATACGAGACAGACTCGTAAATCACTTAGAGGAAAATAACATACTTAAAGATACTCAACACGGCTTTCGTAAAAAACGTTCCTGTTTAACAAACCTCTTAGACTTCTTCCACGATATCCTCAACCTCTACGATGAGAGTAAAGCTGTAGATATTATATACCTTGATTTTCAAAAGGCCTTTGACAAAGTTCCCCACAAACGTTTACTGCTAAAACTAAAAGCGCATGGAATACAAGACGGTGTGTTGAAATGGATAGAAAATTGGCTCAACAACAGAAAGCAAAGAGTAGTCATAAACGGTAAGGCATCTAAATGGACCAATGTAAGTAGCGGGGTACCCCAGGGATCGGTACTAGGACCAATTCTCTTTCTAATTTACATCAACGACATAGATGAGGGTCTCACCTGCACAATCTCAAAATTTGCTGACGATACAAAAATTGCAAATAGCGTACTCTCAAAAGAACAAGTTGACGATATGCAACACAATCTAGATAAATTGTCATGTTGGGCCCAAATTTGGCAAATGAGTTTCAATGCGGATAAATGTAAAGTACTACATGTCGGATACCTAAATGAGAAAGCAAACTATTCGATGAATGGCACTCAGCTTAAGAATGTAAACAGAGAAACTGATCTGGGAGTAACAATATCGAGTAACCTAAAACCGAGTCAACAATGTTCAGAAGTTGTTAAGAAGGCAAACAAAATAATTGGCTTTATAGGCAGGTCATTTGAGCATAAATCCAAAGAAGTTATCCTAACCCTTTACAATTCCTTAGTCCGCCCTCTTCTGGAATACTGCGTTCAATCCTGGTGCCCTTATTACCAAAAAGATATAAACAAGCTAGAACGAGTTCAACGTAGAGTTACCAAAATGATACCTAGCCTAAAGAACAAACCATACGAAGAGCGTCTTAGAGAATTAAATCTATTTCCTTTAACCCAGCGCAGATTAAGAGGCGACTTAATTCAAGTGTTCAAAATCATCAAAGGCATCGACAATATGAACTGTAGTAAGTACTTCACTATCGACCAATCTAATTACACACGGGGAAACGGTTGCAAAATTATTGGTAAATCTTTTAACTCGCACGAATCTAAGAATTTCTTCTTCAATCGAGTTGTCAACTTGTGGAATGGGCTTCCCCGAAACGTTATAGACTGCAGCACCGTTGATTCATTTAAATTCCGCCTAGACAAATATCTCGCATCAAACCCGCGACTGACTGCGTTTGTAAATGAATAACTTTATCCTCCCCTCAGTTACTAACCCATATGTCCACTACTAACTTCCTAGTCCTGCCACGTTAGTGGCAGGGCAGTAGTTCCCTTTCCAATGTTCCCTTACCCACTCTAAACCACTGTTTGGACACTTGATCCTCAGTGTTTTGGAGGACAAGCAGCCTAGAAGGGTCACTAGATCTGTTGTTGCTTGATTTCCTTTGTACTCCTTTGTACTCCTTTGAAGTGATATCTGTATGTGTGCTCAGGAAGTGATATCTGTATGTGTGCTCAGGAAGTGATATCTGTGTGTGTGCTCAGGAAGTGATATCTGTGTGTGTGCTCAGGAAGTGATATCTGTATGTGTGCTCAGGAAGTGATATCTGTATGTGTGCTCAGGAAGTGATATCTGTATGTGTGCTCAGGAAGTGATATCTGTATGTGTGCTCAGGAAGTGATATCTGTGTGTGTGCTCAGGAAGTGATATCTGTATGTGTGCTCAGGAAGTGATATCTGTATGTGTGCTCAGGAAGTGATATCTGTATGTGTGCTCAGGAAGTGATATATGTGTGTGTGCTCAGGAAGTGATATCTGTATGTGTGCTCAGGAAGTGATATCTGTGTGTGTGCTCAGGAAGTGATATCTGTATGTGTGCTCAGGAAGTGATATCTGTATGTGTGCTCAGGAAGTGGTATCTGTATGTGTGGCTCAGGAAGTGATATCTGTATGTGTGCTCAGGAAGTGATATTTGTATGTGTGCTCAGGAAGTGATATCTGTATGTGTGCTCAGGAAGTGATATCTGTATGTGTGCTCAGGAAGTGATATCTGTATGTGTGGCTCAGGAAGTGATATCTGTATGTGTGCTCAGGAAGTGATATCTGTGTGTGTGGCTCAGGAAGTGATATCTGTATGTGTGCTCAGGAAGTGATATCTGTATGTGTGGCTCAGGAAGTGATATCTGTATGTGTGCTCAGGAAGTGATATCTGTATGTGTGCTCAGGAAGTGATATCTGTATGTGTGCTCAGGAAGTGATATCTGTATGTGTGCTCAGGAAGTGATATCTGCATGTGTGCTCAGGAAGTGATATCTGTATGTGTGCTCAGGAAGTGATATCTGTATGTGTGCTCAGGAAGTGATATCTGTATGTGTGCTCAGGAAGTGATATCTGTATGTGTGCTCAGGAAGTGATATCTGTATGTGTGCTCAGGAAGTGATATCTGTATGTGTGGCTCAGGAAGTGATATCTGTATGTGTACTCAGGAAGTGATATCTGTATGTGTGCTCAGGAAGTGATATCTGTATGTGTGCTCAGGAAGTGATATCTGTATGTGTGGCTCAGGAAGTGATATCTGTATGTGTGCTCAGGAAGTGATATATGTATGTGTGCTCAGGAAGTGATATCTGTATGTGTGCTCAGGAAGTGATATCTGTATGTGTGCTCAGGAAGTGATATCTGTATGTGTGGCTCAGGAAGTGATATCTGTATGTGTGCTCAGGAAGTGATATCTGTATGTGTGCTCAGGAAGTGATATCTGTATGTGTGCTCAGGAAGTGATATCTGTATGTGTGCTCAGGAAGTGATATATGTGTGTGTGCTCAGGAAGTGATATCTGTGTGTGTGCTCAGGAAGTGATATCTGTATGTGTGCTCAGGAAGTGATATCTGTGTGTGTGCTCAGGAAGTGATATCTGTATGTGTGCTCAGGAAGTGATATCTGTATGTGTGCTCAGGAAGTGATATCTGTGTGTGTGCTCAGGAAGTGATATCTGTGTGTGTGCTCAGGAAGTGATATCTGTATGTGTGCTCAGGAAGTGATATCTGTGTGTGTGCTCAGGAAGTGATATCTGTGTGTGTGCTCAGGAAGTGATATCTGTGTGTGTGCTCAGGAAGTGATATCTGTATGTGTGCTCAGGAAGTTATATCTGTGTGTGAGCTCAGGAAGTGATATCTGTATGTGTGCTCAGGAAGTGATATCTGTGTGTGTGATCAGGTAGTGATATCTGTGTGTTTGCTCAGGAAGTGATATCTGTGTGTGTGCTCAGGAAGTGATATCTGTGTGTGTGCTCAGGAAGTGGTATCTGTATGTGTGCTCAGGAAGTGATATCTGTGTGTGTGCTCAGGAAGTGATATCTGTATGTGTGCTCAGGAAGTGATATCTGTGTGTGTGCTCAGGAAGTGATATCTGTGTGTGTGGCTCAGGAAGTGATATCTGTGTGTGTGCTCAGGAAGTGATATCTGTATGTGTGGCTCAGGAAGTGATATCTGTATGTGTGGCTCAGGAAGTGATATCTGTATGTGTGGCTCAGGAAGTGATATCTGTATGTGTGGCTCAGGAAGTGATATCTGTATGTGTGGCTCAGGAAGTGATATCTGTATGTGTGGCTCAGGAAGTGATATCTGTATGTGTGGCTCAGGAAGTGATATCTGTATGTGTGGCTCAGGAAGTGATATCTGTATGTGTGCTCAGGAAGTGATATCTGTATGTGTGGCTCAGGAAGTGATATCTGTATGTGTGGCTCAGGAAGTGATATCTGTATGTGTGTGCTCAGGAAGTGATATCTATATGTGTGGCTCAGGAAGTGATATCTGTATGTGTGTGCTCAGGAAGTGATATCTGTATGTGTGTGCTCAGGAAGTGATATCTGTATGTGTGGCTCAGGAAGTGATATCTGTATGTGTGTGCTCAGGAAGTGATATCTGTATGTGTGTGCTCAGGAAGTGATATCTGTATGTGTGGCTCAGGAAGTGATATCTGTATGTGTGTGCTCAGGAAGTGATATCTGTATGTGTGTGCTCAGGAAGTGATATCTGTATGTGTGGCTCAGGAAGTGATATTTGTATGTGTGGCTCAGGAAGTGATATCTGTATGTGTGTGCTCAGGAAGTGATATCTGTATGTGTGGCTCAGGAAGTGATATCTGTATGTGTGCTCAGGAAGTGATATCTGTATGTGTGTGCTCAGGAAGTGATATCTGTATGTGTGGCTCAGGAAGTGATATCTGTATGTGTGGCTCAGGAAGTGATATCTGTATGTGTGGCTCAGGAAGTGATATCTGTATGTGTGCTCAGGAAGTGATATCTGTATGTGTGGCTCAGGAAGTGATATCTGTATGTGTGGCTCAGGAAG
This sequence comes from Lithodes maja, assembly GCA_037953745.1. NCBI lineage: Eukaryota > Metazoa > Arthropoda > Malacostraca > Decapoda > Lithodidae > Lithodes > Lithodes maja. Next base: position 49,118 of record JBAKBP010005314.1, read on the forward strand.
TGATATCTGTATGTGTGGCTCAGGAAGTGATATCTGTATGTGTGGCTCAGGAAGTGATATCTGTATGTGTGGCTCAGGAAGTGATATCTGTATGTGTGGCTCAGGAAGTGATATCTGTATGTGTGGCTCAGGAAGTGATATCTGTATGTGTGGCTCAGGAAGTGATATCTGTATGTGTGGCTCAGGAAGTGATATCTGTATGTGTGGCTCAGGAAGTGATATATTGTCTTCTTACTAGACTAATAACACGGTTAAGGGGATAGCATTTTTTTGTTTTGTTTGTTATTCAGTTATATATTGTTGTTGTTTCCTCGCTAGACCTCCATCAAGCTAAAAAAAAATCACCACCTAGATCTCCCTTGAAGATAAATTTGTACATTTTTCGGTAGAAAAATGTCCCGGCAGAAGGCCGGTTCCTCTTATAATTATTATAGGCTCGCTATCGCTCGCCAGGAAAAAATCGACACCTAAATGACACGAAAGGTCTTAACATTGACAACGAAATGGGGCGAAAGGTGTTAAAATCGTCAAACTAATGGGCGTTCGTCTGAAACACTCAAAACTAAAACTAATGGGGCTAAGCACGAGGGAGAAAGTGGTCCAGAAAAGCTGCCCATCTCCCCTTAAGGCAGGACATGACTTTTGGTGTAGACTGTACAGTGGTTGGTAGAAGTTGTAGTTGTGATCAAGAGGTACTGTCCGTACTGTACAAGGAAGGGACTGGAGTTCTAGAAAAGGGGCTCCAGTCCCGACGTTACTCTTGACTTGTGTGCTGGCTTAAGTGTTAGTTTTTAGTTTGTTCCCTAGACTTCCATCAAGCTAGAAATGGCACCCCCTTCCAAGATTAATTTGTACATTTTTCGGTATAAATATGTCCTGACCGAAGGCTAATTCCTCTTAAATTACAGGCTCGCTATCGCTTGCCAGGAAAAATTCGACACGTAATTGGCACGAACGATCTTAACATTTATAGAAATGAGGCGAAAGTCTTAATATAGCCAAACAAATTGGGCGAACGTCTTAAAATGTCAAACGCAATGGGCTAAGCATGAGGGAGAAAGGGGTCAAGAAAAAAATTCCTGAAGTGGAAATCTGCCCTAAATAATCCAGTAGGGTTGATAGCCTCTGAAGTCCTATCTTAAGGGGGATGACCTGTTTTTGTTTTTCCTTGTCTCTCTTTCTCTGTCTTTTATTCATTCGGCCCCATTCAGGCTACTGTTTTATGACGTTTATCCCCATCCAGGTGTCGATTTCTTCCTGGCGAGCGATAGCCAGTCGGTATTATATGGAGACATCCGGCTTCGCCGGAGACATTCTTTTATCGAAAAATTTACAAATTTAGCCAACTGAGGAGTTGAATACTTACGATAATACAGTATATATTGCACCTCGGAATTTTAAGTTCCCATTACAACCTATCTGTACGATCGCTATTAACTCCTTCAGACATATTAAGTTCCAATAAGTCCGAGTAGGCGGGAGCCCCGGGATCATTGCCACTGCCTCGCACTACACTCACAACAACACTGCGGCCGTTAGAATTATCGGAGGTGGCTGAGGTTGCCACCAACAGTTTTATCGTAAGCTAACTTATCGGACTTACTGAGCTCCATATGACGCTAGTGCGTCATATAACTTATTATAGAGGCATGGAGATAAGTCCATATGACTCGATTGAGTCATATGAGTTTTTGGTTCACTAGTCCATATGACTCAATTGCGTCATATATGTCTGAGGGAGTTAAGAGCTTTGACCTACTTTGACTCCGATCTAAAAGGCACAACAACTATTTATCAGCAAAATCAGAAACTACTTTTAAGAACATAAGAAAATGGGAGTCTGCAGAAAGCCGATTGGCCTAAGCAAGGCAGATCCCTGTCCCACACAACCCCAATTCAATTACAAAGCCCAATTGTAGGCTTCACACTAATACCCTGAGGATCATCTTACCAAAACGGTTAGAGATTAACGCAGGATTATGGGGGTCTGCAGAGCGCTGATTGGCTTAACCCGGCTGATCCCCCTTCACACCCAACCCTTCTCGTCCATATGCTTATCCAATTTTATCTTAAAGCTCCCTACAGTTTTAGATCCCACTATAGCACTTGGTAGTCCATTCCACCCATCTACAACTCTGTTACCAAACCAATATTTGCCTATATCTTTTCTGAAACGAAATTTGTCTAATTTGAAACCATTGGTACGAGTTCTTTCGCTATCACTGAGCTTTAGTACATTTGTCATGTCCCCTTTGTTAATCCCACTAACCCACTTGAACACCTCTTATCATATCCCCTCTAACTCTGCGTCTCTCTAACGAATGTAAACCTAGTTTCTTCAACCTTTCTTCATACGAAAGATTTCTAATATTATGGATCATTTTTGTCATTCTACGCTGTACTCTCTCCAATGAATCTATGTCCATTCTGTAATAAGGACACCAAAATTGGACAGCATAATCCATATGGGGTCTCACTAATGACAAGTAAAGTTTTAAGATAACATCAGCAGTTCTGTTACTCACACTCCTAGAGATGAACCCGAGAATCCTGTTTGCCTTATTGCGAACGCTTATACACTGTTTTCTAGGCTTCAAATCATTGCTAACAAACACACCTAGATCTTTCTCGCAGTCTGAATTTTCTAATTCTAAATTAGCTAGTTTATATTTAACATTTGTTTGCATCTTCCCTATCTTTAATACCTTGCATTTGTCAATGTTAAACTTCATCTGCCAATTTACTGACCATTCATGTAAGGTATCTAGATCCCTTTGGAGGCACTCTATATCGCTATCTGAATCAATTGATCTCCCTATTTTAGTATCGTCTGCGAATTTACTTATCCTACTAGTTATACCTAAATCTAGGTCATTTATGTATATAAGAAACAACAGGGGACCTAATACCGATCCCTGGGGGACACCACTTTTGACTGCTCCCCATTCTGACTTGGTACCATTTATGCTGACTCTCTGCTTCCTACCAATTAGCCATGACCTAATCCATCCTAACAACGCCCCACCTATTCCATGTGCCTCAACCTTTCTCATCAATCTCTCATGAGGGACTCTGTCGAAAGCTTTACTGAAATCTAAATATATAATATCATATGACTTGTCATTATCTACTGCTTCATATACCTCTGAGAAAAACTAAGCAAATTAGTAAGGCAAGACCGTCCCTGAGTGAATCCATGCTGAGAAGAATTGATTAAGTTAAATGTTTCTAAGTGGTTTCTCATTTTCCTAGCAATAATTGACTCTAGTAGCTTTCCTATGATTGAAGTGAGACTAATGGGACGGTAATTGGATGCTATTGATTTATCACCTTTTTTGAAGATCGGAACTACATTTGCAAGCTTCCAAGCTTCTGGAACTATACCTGTTTCTAATGACTTGTTAAATAGAAATGTTAATGGATAACTTAACTCATCTCTGCATTCTTTTAATACTCTAGCATATACCTCATCAGGACCAGGCGATTTATGAGGTTTCAGTCTGTCAATTTCCTTAAGCACATAATTTCTACTTATAGTAACCCTACTTAACCTATTTTCTATACTATCGCTGTAGTCGGACTTCTGGAAACTGTGCCAAATTTTCATTAGTGAAAACGGAAAGAAATTGACTATTTAATGTACTGCACATTTCTAAATCATTTTCTGTCATTTCTCCTATCGAAGTTTTAAGGGGACCAATTACATCTCTAACCTTGGATTTATATAGTTGGTAAAAAGCTTTAGGATTATTTTTTGAGTCATTGGCAACCTTAATTTCATAATTTCTTTTTTCTTTACTAATATCCTTTTTTACCTGTCGTGATAGATTCTGATAGTAAGCAAGTAGGTGAATTTCGCCTTTTTTAATTTTTCTATATATTCCTATCTTTTTTCCTAGAAGATCTAATAGTCTATTATTCATCCATTTGGGTTGGTTCTGTGTTGATCTAAATTTTCTTTTGGGGATATATTTATTTTGCGCATTGAATACTGACTTGATAAAATTATCGTATGTATCTACCAAGTTTGACGTCTCTTCCTGACTTAAGATGACAGGTGCCTGAGAAAGGATACACTCATTTGGACACTTGGACCGACTTAATTTTTTGACCATAGGGTCCGCTAACAGGGCTTCTCTTAACCCACCATAATTGGCTTTTCTGAAGTCAGGTATTAATGTTGTATTCTCTCTGATATTACCTTTCCATTGTATATTAAAATACACAGAATTGTGATCACTATTTCCTAGGTGGTCCCCGATTTCTACACTATTTATCATATGTTCATTGTTACTGAAAACTAAATCGAGAATATTATCACCTAGTCGGCGTATCTATGAATTGAGATAAAAAACTATCTTGTACTACCTCAATAAACTCCTTTGAATCAGAGTCGCCTATTTGTTGCTGCCAATCTATATTAGGGAAATTAAAATCCCCCATAATGCACACGTTGCTAAGCCTTGATGCTATTTTAATTTCCTCCCATAATGATGTTCCGTCATTTCTACTCATATTTGGCGGTCTATACAGAACTCCAATAACTAAAGTCTCACTACCTTCGTTAACTTCTACCCAAACACTTTCATTTTCATTATTTACTCTAATACCTGATTGAGTACAGCTTTTTAATGAACTCCTGACAAACACTGCTATACCGCCGCCCCTCCTACTTGTTCGGTCATATTTAAACAAACTATATCCCGGTATATCAAACTCTGCTAAAAAATGTCTGGTTTCTGTATTAATCCATGTTTCAGTTAGCGCTATTATGTCTATATTTTCTTTGCTAACCAGTGCTCTAAGTTCGTTCATTTTGTTACATAAACTCCTGCAATTTGTATAATAAACCCTCAAACTATTACTTGTATTTGCAACTATTTTTCTATTGTTTTTAACTAATTTATTTTTACCTGTTGAACTACTGGACCTAGACTGAAAAGCTACGCTATCAGAATGTTCGTTATTACTATCAATTTCATGTGGCTGGGATTCTATTTTACTTACACACCTATGGTTTATCAACAAAACCCCGCAACAAACTTGTCGAGTGAGCTGGCTAAGGTCGAAACTCCTAGTCGAGAGAGATGTACTCCATCCTGGGCATACAGTTCATCCTTACCGTAGAAGAGGGTCCAGTTATCCAGGAATGGAATAGTATTTGCCTTGCAATACTTCTCCAGCCGGCTATTTACACCAATAGCCCTGGAGGACCATTCCTTCCTTACCCCTCTTCTTGGTAGGATACTGTGTACCACAGGAACTCCACCCTTCTCCTTGATCCTCTCCAACATTTCCTGGTACGTGGTGAGCAACTCCTCAGTCCTGCATTTCCAAATGTCGTTGCTCCCTGCGTTGAGGAAGATGATGGGGTCCTCTCCACTCGCTTCCATGACACCATCTAGCTTTTCTGCCACCTTCTCGACTCCGGCACCAGGCAGACAGACAACTTTACCAACATGTGTGTTAGTAGCCCTACCAAGGTATTTAACCACTGAATCCCCTACAATTAAAATAGACTTAGCTGTTTTCTGTTGCCGGCCTGTAGCAGAAGTAGTAGCAGCAGAAGTAGCTGCAGATTTCCTCCCCTCCCCTCTCACTGCCCCGCTGTAAGACGGGTCATCTCCTTCCTCCTTTCCCCCTTCACTGCCATCACACTCGTCATCCAGGGCGCTATACTTGTTTTTAACAGTCACATACTGCTTCTGGAAGGTTAATTTCATTCCTCTTGAAGATGCCACCTTCCAGGAAGAGTCCGGGTTTCCTACACCAGTGGCATTTTTGTTTTCCTCAAATGCCATCTTCAATGCTAAGTTCTCGTCCTTGAGAGATTGGACCTCGAGCTCAACATTCTCCAGCCTCTCTTGCAAAGCAAGACAAAGCTGGAGAACATGGGAAGAGGTGACAATCTCATCAGCACAAGCCATCACTAAGAATGTTCACCTCACTAGGGGATAAACAGGTATGTCACGAGCGGTCACTGGGTACGTCCTCACTGGTCAAAGGTCAGGAGCCTACTAATGCCTAAGTAATGAACTCTTTAATTACGTTAATAGATATGATCAGATCAGATGAGATGAAGTATTGAGGGATAAGCCTTTACAACGGCACCTCGTATTTACATTATACTTTTCCTATTTTTCTGAAGCGTGTAGAGAGGGGAGAAGGGGTGTTGGAGAGAGAGGAAGCTGTTGGAGTGGCTTTGTTATGTGTGTTTAGTATATATACGTCGTCAGGATGTTCCCTGACTGGGTGCGAGCGTGTGAAACATGCCAGGACGTACTACCACACCCACTAAATGTCCGCCGTGGCAGGGATTCGATCCCGGGTCTTGCAGATTCACACGTGAGCGTGCTCACCACCAGAGATTGTGTATAGGAGTGAGGAGTCTTCCTATGTATTCTATTAATAAAAAGGTGCCTCTAAACGTTGCCAGTTACCCTTTTTCGATTTTTTTCTTCTGCGCCATCTATTGCAGGGATCCAGAACTACTCAACGTGAATAAATCTACGGATGTAGCCTACCCTCCATTGATTTCTTTTTATTATATGTACCGGTACACTACTTTTTTTTCTCTCTCTCTCTCTCTCTCTCTCTCTATATATATATATATATATATATATATATATATATATATATATATATATAGCCTATATATTATTTATGTTTGACCAAAGTTTGAGTGTGGCTGTGTACTTCCAGGTTAGTAACTTATATTACAATGTAAATACTTGTCTTTAATTGAGATTAGTTTTTCATATAGGCTACATTCATTGTTAATAAATGTACAGTCAATATCAAATAATCATCAACAGCCTTCATGATCCATTGCAAACCATATCCTTATTCTCAAGGTCAACCACAGCCTCCTTACATCATCACGGAGGCTTGGTTCAGCTTGGTAAGCTATGTAATTAACCCCTTCTATACCGACGACGTCTTTTGATTTTATTCTGGCTCCTACTAATCGATTGTATTCACTTTAGGAAGGATCTTTAGCAATTATAAGGCTTCAAACTATCTCAATCAACCTTTTAACTACCACAGATCCTTTCTAAGCTGTATAAAATCGTCTACATATTGCTAGAATAAAATATAACATACGTCGACGGTACAGAAGGGGTTAATGTAGTATTGTTCACATTTCAGTGTAGGCAATACTTTGGAGTGCTTTTGCATATCAGTGTACTCTTAAATCATTGTATTCATAATGACTATGGCTGATATGGTGATAGCAAACAAGTTACATGAGTTTCTATAGACTCTACACGAGACACGTGTACACCATTACAGCAAGGGAGAGGAACTGTCAATAAACAGACGACAGAAGTATTTCCCCGCGATAGGGAGGAGCTATGCGCTACCGCCATCTATGTGCAGGGTTCCAGCCAAATCTGTAAATAATGGCCAAGCACGCCCCTCTTAGGTATTGTTACTCTATGTTTGGTAGCTCGCTCAGACGTTCGTTACAGTAGGTGAATATGAACCTCCAACCTCCCAGTATACGTACAGCTAGCTTAGAGTGCGGGTGTGTGTGTGTGTGTGTAGCCCGTGAAGTGTCCACGTGGATGGAAATGAGTTAATAATAGTAAGTATGAACGTAACTTGATGAAACCTTATAATATTAGTTTACGATTCTTCTCTCAATTATTGAACAATCGATATTGCGTATTGTCAATGTTATTTCGTGTATTGGAAACGAATTTGACCCCATATAAGTACTGTAGGCTAGTTGGGATGTAAGTTATGTGATTTGCGATTCTACGCCATATTCGTTCCAATTCCAACGTACAGGCGGGTGTTGGGGGGGGGGGGGGGGTTCTGCTTATTGTATGTGATTCTTAGTATGGGTTTATTATATGTGTGTGAGGTTCAATCAATAATTATGTCCATGTTGAGTATACAATATGTTTATAAATTTGTAATGGGTAATATAATGACATTCTGCTTGACAGAGAGAGAGAGAGAGAGAGAGAGAGAGAGAGAGAGAGAGAGAGAGAGAGAGAGAGAGAGAGAGAGAGAGAGAGAGAGAGAGAGGTTCCTAAGTTAAGGCATAGGGTAGGTCTGGGAAAACAAGGTAATGACGACCAGGATGTGTAGGACTGTCTAATGAGAGAGAGAGAGAGAGAGAGAGAGAGAGGGGGGGGGGGGGGATAGGTCCGGAAGATAAGGAATGGTTTGATTGACTTAGATTTGGTTTGGTTGATTTTGTTTTTTATTTGGTTGGGTTGAGTTTGGTTTGGTTTGGTTGAGTTTGTTTGAGTTTGTTTTTATTTGGTTGGGTTGAGTTTGGTTTGGTTTGGTTGAGTTTGTTTGAGTTTGTTTTTATTTGGTTGGGTTGAGTTTGGTTTGGTTTGGTTGAGTTTGTTTGAGTTTGTTTTTATTTGGTTGGGTTGAGTTTGGTTTGGTTTGGTTGAGTTTGGTTGAGTTTGTTTTTATTTGGTTGGGTTGAGTTTGGTTTGGTTTGGTTGAGTTTGGTTGAGTTTGTTTTTATTTGGTTGGGTTGAGTTTGGTTGAGTTTGTTTTTATTTGGTTGGGTTGAGTTTGGTTTGGTTTGGTTGAGTTTGTTTTTATTTGGTTGGGTTGAGTTTGGTTTGGTTTGGTTGAGTTTGTTTGAGTTTGTTTTTATTTGGTTGGGTTGAGTTTGGTTTGGTTTGGTTGAGTTTGTTTGAGTTTGTTTTTATTTGGTTGGGTTGAGTTTGGTTTGGTTGAGTTTGGTTTGCGCAGGAACCTAAGGAGGTGCAACGCAGACATCAAAATTTTAACCTTTAAAAAACACTAGTTCGACCACACATTGAATACTGCGACACCGTCTGGGATCCACACACTCACAACAACATTAATAAACTAGAAGCCATGCAAAATAAGGCGGCAACATGGATCAGACGTGATTACAGACACACCCCATCGGTCACTTTGCTCAAACAAAACATTAAATTAGACACACTTGCAACAAGAAGACAAATACACAGACAACAAATGCTATACAACATCACAAACCATCTAGTAGACATAGACAAAGACACATATTTACACCCTACGGTAAATATTTACCTATGTTCCCGTTAAAATATCCTCAAGTAACCTATTAAAAACTGTTCAGGGGACTGGTTAGAACTTGTAGGATGTTTAATTGAAGTGCGGAAATCAGTATTTACTGATAAATAACAGTCTTAAAATGCGCTATGGGTCACCCAGGGTCCCAGGTAAACAATGACTAGTTCAGGCAAAAATGTACAAATATTCTATTAGATTAGATTAACCTAACCTAACCTAACCTAACCTAACCCTAATATAATATAATATAACATAACATAAAAATGTTGCCTGAACTAGTCATTGTTTACCTGGGACCCTGGGTGACCCATAGCGCATTTTAAGACTGTTATTTATCAGTAAATACTGATTTCCGCACTTCAATTAAACATCCTACAAGTTCTAACCAGTCCCCTGAACAGTTTTTAATAGGTTACTTGAGGATATTTTAACGGGACCATAGGTAAATATTTATCCACCCTACAAACATACGATCCACAAGAGGCAGCCACAACCAAAAATGCCACACATACCAGGCAAGCACCGACATATTTGGGTACTAATTTTTTCCCCACAGCATCCAAGAGTGGAATCACCTTCCATCTCATATAGTTAACAGTCCCACTCTTGATAGTTTTAAAGCTAGGATCACCAAACGTTTTTCTCCTTATCCTCATCCTTTCCATTAGCCCCTTAACTTCCCGCACAATGCATATCATTAGCATATCATGCTACCCGTGTGCAGCGCTCTGCGGGTCCCCAAGCTAAAGCTAAAGCTAAAAGTTGAGTTTGGTTTGGTTGTGTATGGTTTAGTTTGGTTTGGTTTAGTTTGGCTTGGTTTAGTTTGGTTTGGTTTAGTTTGGCTTGGTTTAGTTTGGTTTGGTTTAGTTTGGCTTGGTTTAGTTTGGTTTGATTTAGTTTGGTTTGTTTCAGTTTGGTTTGCTTCAGTTCGGTTTGGCGACAATAGTTACTTTGGTCGGTAGCCATCGTGGTGTTAGTCATTTTGTAATTTATTCTAATTCATAAACTTCACTCCCGACACCAAACACCTCCCAACGAAATTGATGAAAGCATGTGATCCTACCGGGATTCGAATCTGGGTTATCACATACAGATTGTTAACACTCGAACCATTACACCATTAAGGCAGTTATAAGTACAACACATGACCAATATGCAATACAGAAAAGAGGTACAACAACAACAACAACAACAACAAGAGGCATTGTTAGGTCAGGTAAAGTGCCAGACATCAATAATGATAAAACCCTCGCCTGAATAATTCAACAGTGGCTTTCAATGGGGAGGGGGGGGGGGGGGTCAGAGATGCGGGGGGAAGGGGGTCCTCAGATGCGGGGAGGATGGGGGTCTTAGATGGAAAGGGGGTCTCTGATGGAAAGGGGAGGGGTTATCTGATGGAAGGGGTTGTCAGATGGAAAGAGGGGTCTCTGATGCGTGTGGGGTGGGTGTCAGATGGAAGGTTGGTCTCAGATGGAAGGGAGGGTGAGGGGTCTCAGATGGGGGGGGGTCTCAGATAGAGGGTGGGGGGTGGAGTAGTGTGTTATTGGAGAGGCTGTAGATATATTAGTTGGTCGATAGATTTATGCACAGTTGGCCACATAGGATTTGTTCCACTGTTTTCTTATGCATGGAAGTATAATGCGCATGATTGAATTATGAGTGTAGTTTCTTTGGCAGTGGTTAACTCATCTGATTAGTCCACTGAGGGTTAAAAGAAACCGCACTCGCAATACATGCATACTAATTTTACCTTCACACATAAGATCACGACCAGGAACAGAACTTATGTGGACAACTGTACAATAGATAACAGAATATAAACACCATATGAGGAGGAGCACTTTATTGACAACATTTCGCAGATAGCTTCTTCAGGTTACTAACATACTGTATGTGGGTGTATAATTTCATATTTTTGTATTCACCAATTAGTTGCTCCAGATATTTAAAGAAAGAGGGAATATTAGTTGCATGGTAGGCTATATAGTATTTGAATATATTTGTATTTGTTACTTCTTAAATTTACGATGTAAAAGTTAAGGGGACCCACCTCGCTTTTGTTTTCTCTTTCTCTCCCTCTCTCTTTGGCTTGTATCCATTCGGCCTACTGTTTTAAGACGTTTACCCCAATCCAGGTGTCAATATTTTCATGGCGAGCGAGCATATATATATTTTTGTTTTGACAGGAAGCTAAATTTGTACATTTTTCGATAGAAAAATTTCTCCGGCGAAGCCGGATTTCTCCATACAATGCTGGCTCGCTATCGCTCGCCAGGAAAAAATCGACACCTGGATGGGGATAAACGTCTTCAAACAGTTGACTGAATGGGACCGAATGGATACAAGGCAGAGAAAGAGAGAAAAGGAGAGAAAGATAAAAACAAGTGCTGGTGACCCCCCCTTAACCCTATTTACGCCTTTAAACTTTAATTCTATAATTCAGGATGACAAACGAGATAGTATTCAAAACCTGTATTCAAACAGAGTCCCTGCTTTTGAATAATTATTAAATATACAACAATTAGAATAATGCTTCAAAGTGTTTATTGTGTCTAAAGGTGATAACATGATTAAAACAATGCGATTTAATTCAAGTTTTTACTGCATTCCTTCTCATATCGATTCCAAGTTTGTAATCAAGTTGCCCCATGTGACACCCTCTCATTGATCACCTACAACATTTCCTATTCCTATCTTATCAACAGGTTTGTGAGCCACTGGAGGCCCCGGGTTTAGCCTTCCAACACTGTTCAGGATTATCAGCCAACCACCCTCCCCGCCATGCATCCTAAGAGGCAGCCAGATATACCGTGCAAGGTGATGAGGGTGGCGAGATCAATGGCATAAGGTAAGAATAGTGCCATTGTCCGTATTGTATGATTTTATCCAGGGTGTCAAAGCAAAGCCGAGTCCAATATGTATACTCTGTATTACTGTATATATATATATATTTTTTTTTCTATGTGAATGAGGGAGACGAAAGGCATAACTGCCTGCAGCGAGTGCCTCTCCCATATTTCAAAGAGTGACAGGGCCGAAATCAAGGGACGTTCGAGCTAAAATGCCTGGACACACCGAGTTTAAAGCAATTTAAGTCATAGGAAGAGGGAAAGACTGATTCTGCGAGAGAGTTCCAGAGCTCAGCAGTTGAATAGAAGAAAGTCTGAGAATAGCGTTTCACTCTTGGGTTGGAGAGTTGCACAGAGTAGGGGTGGGACAAGATTAAAAAACAAAAAAAATGGGTAATGGGCCTGTAAATAGATGGATATATTAATCATGTCTTTAAGAGGGGGTCACCGTTTTTTTTTTTTTTTATCTTTATCTCCTTTTTTCTCATTCCCTGGCTTGTATCCATTCGGCCCCATTCAGCCAACTGTTTTAAGACGTTTATCCCTATCAAGGTGTCGATTTCTTCCTGGCGAGCGATAGCGAGCCAGCATTGTATGGAGAAATCCGGCTTCGCCGGAGAAATTTTTCTATCGAAAAATGTACAAATTTAGGTTGCTGTCAAAACTAAAATATATATATATGCTGGCTCGCTACCGCTCGCCAGGAAAATATTGACACCTGGATGTGGGTAAACGTCTTAAAACAGTAGGCTGAATGGGGCCGAATGGATACAAACCAAAGAGAGGGAGAGAAAGATAAACAAAGCGAGGTGGGGTCCCTTGAACAAAATTGCTCCAGTTTGACACCCTGATATTATCCTGTATAATTGTGTTTTGTCTGTTTCCGGCTGGTCAGTCATGGCAAGGTAAGATATTCTCCCTTCCTTATTTACCGTGCACTGTTTTTAATATGTACTGTATTGTTTGTGTGTTCTATTGTGTGATTATTTAATTTATTATTTCTTAGGTTTGTTTGCATATGTTTAACTTGGGGGTGGGCTTTATATTTGATGCTACTTTATTTACGTATGTTTTGTTTTTGTTTTGCATATATATATATATATATATATATATATATATATATATATATATATATATAGTCAAAGAGTTTGGTGTGGTTTGTGGAAGGAGGAAACTGAAGGTGAACGTCAATAAAAGTAAAGTAATGGTGTGTAATAGGGGAGAGCATAGGGTGAATCTAGATGTGAGGCTGGATGGGGAAATATTGGAACAAGTAGAGTGTTTTAAATATCTAGGAGGAACGATAAGCAGGAGTGGAGGTATGGAAGTGGAGGTAAAACAGAGAGTGTGTGAAGGAAGGAAGGTTTTCGGAGCAATGGGAAGTATCTGGAAGACGAGAAATCTCGGAGTGAAAGTAAAAAGTGCACTGTATCAAGGAATTGTTGTGCCAACAGTGATGTATGGGGCTGAGACATGGGCTCTGAAGAAAAAGGAGAAAAGAGGGCTGGATGTGATGGAGATGAGCTGCTTGAGGAGTATGTGTGGAGTTACTCGTAGAGACAGATTGAGGAATGAAGAGATACGTAGGAGAGTGGGGCAGCAGGAACATTTGTCAGCCAGAGTGGACAGAAGGGTGCTGAGCTGGTATGGTCATGTTGAACGAATGGGAGATGAAAGGCTTACAAAGAGAATATGTGAGTCAGGTACAAGGGGAGATAGAAGGGCAGGAAGACCCCCATTGAGATGGAGAGACTGTGTAAGAAAGGCTTTGGATGATAGAGGAATGACTATAGATCAGGCAGGGGAAGTGGTGGTGGACAGGAGTGAATGGAGAATGCTTGTGAATAGTTGAGTGAACACGTGGTCATTTGGAGTAAGGGGTCGGGCGCAAGTTCGACTAGATAATAGTCCATCAGGCGCCTGGCCCGGGGGGACGATTAATATGAAGGGTGTGCCTGGAAGTGTGGTGGGAGGGCTTGTGGCTTTGGCTCCGCTGCATGTCTGCCTGCCGAGATCGGAACCTCTCCGGGTGGTCAGGGGCTGGGGGAGTGCTGGAGCGACCTTGGTAACCCTGGTCTCTGGGTCTTCTCCTGGGTGACCTGGATGTGTGTGAGTTTGTGCTTTTTATCTGTGTTTATTTTTTGTTTTATGTTGTTTTTGTGTTTTCCCTGTTCTTGCTCTGTCTTGAGTCGGCTACCCCCAAAATGGGGATTGGGCCTGAGCATATAGATAGATAGATAGATAGACATGTTTGTATTAATTAATTTGCATAATAAAATTGTTCGTATCAACTGTTTTGCATATGCACATTTGTCTTATTTACTGTTTTGCTCATTATAGAATTTCGTATCAACAGTTTTGCATATTCACATTTTTCTTAACTAATTTGCATATTGAGCCTCAATTTCCGCGGTAAAGTGAACGTGTCATTAGGAAGCTGGCCCAGTAATTACCTTGGCCTTGGGTATAGGTCATTAATTATGTTACTACGTGTATCTTGTTTACATATTTAGGGAGGTTATTATATTTCTTATCTATATTTTCTTGTTACTATATATTTGATTATAGTGTACTCCCTAGACCTCTATCAAGCTTAACAATACACCCCTCGAGATATATTTGTATATTTGGTCAGTAGAGAAATGTCCCGGCAAAGCTTCAGGCTCGCTATCGGTACTTTCAAAACTTCAGGCTTGTTATCGCTCGCCAATAAATTATCGATTCCTAAATGGCACGATAAGTCTTAATGTTGAGAAAACAATGGGGTGAAATGTTATAAAATCGCCAAAATAATGGGCCGAACGTCTTAAAATCTAAACAATAATTGAGCTAAACAGGAGGTAGAAGAGGGTCCAGAAAAACCCTATACCTCCCCTTAACTTGTTTACACGTTAGTATATTTTAATGAACTCTTTTACATAATTATTCACCTTTCTTTTTACATATCTTCTTTTACATATTCACCTTTCTTTTTACATATCTTCTTTTACATATTCACCTTTCTTTTTACATATCTTCTTTTACATATTCACCTTTTTACATATTCACCTTTCTTTTTACATATCTTCTTTTACATATTCACCTTTTTACATATCTTCTTTTACATATTCACCTTTATACATATCTTCTTTTACATATTCACCTTTTTACATATCTTCTTTTACATATTCACCTTTTTACATATCTTCTTTTACATATTCACCTTTTTACATATCTTCTTTTACATATTCACCTTTTTACATATCTTCTTTTACATATTCACCTTTCCACATATCTTCTTTTTGGCTTATGTTATTTATTTATTTTTATATATCCTATATGTATTTTAAAATATTGTACATACTAACCTTGTCCTTTGGTATTCGCTCATTAATAAAGCCACTTATTTTCCTGCGTTAATGGTACGTATATGTTTTAGCGGGCGTATTATGTTTTAGCGGGCGTATTATGTTTTAGCGGGCGTATATGTTTTAGCGGGCGTATTATGTTTTAGAGGGCGTATATGTTTTAGCGGGCGTATTATGTTTTAGCGGGCGTATTATGTTTTAGCGGGCGTATATGTTTTAGCGAGAGAAGTAAACAGCTCTCGGGTGTAACATGAGGCACCTTTTGTAACACTTAACCCATACAGTACCGGTGACGTCTTTTCATTGTATTCTGACAACTATTAGACGAGTTTATTCAGCTTAGGAAGGACCTCTAGCAATAAATTAGGCTTCAAACCATCTCAGCCAACCCTTTTAACTACCATCCTTCCTAAGCTGCACAATATCGTTTAAATGTAGCTAGAATAGAATATAACACACGTCACTGGTACTCAAAGGGTTAATAAAACCACTTATTCTCCTGCGTTAATGGTACGTATATGTTTTAGCGAGTGAAGTAAGCAGCTCTCGGGTGTAACATGAGGCACCTTTTGTGACACCTAAGGGGCAAGGGTATATTGTTTGGTTTGTTTATTTATTTACTCATTTATTTTGTGTGTTTCCTCGGTAGACCTCCATGAAGCTTAAAAATATATGTAAAATATATATATATTGTTACGGCTGGATCGGCAATACATATTCGGGATTCTTGATCGTAGGACAGAAATGGCTTATGTGACAACGACACGCTCGATTCCAGTCCCAAATACTATATGCTCCAGACAACAAAAGCACCAACGCCCTACAGAGTTATCGTCTACGGTAACGAGGTACCTTAACTCGGCGAAAGTGTACAACAGGGGTAGGCTATGAGGCTAAACTCCCTCAGACATTTATAGGTTACGTTATTACTAAAGAAATGCAATACTCAAGAAACTACGTTAATATTAAGCCTCTAATAATGTAGAATAGAAGCAGGCTAAAGGTATGACAGTGAAATGCTAAATGACAAATGTACACGCCTACTTGAAAGCGCGTGCACTATAATAACTGTCCCCTACTAACATGCACTAGCATGTAGCATACAAGATGTTCATGATCCAGTAGATACCTAATAATACACATGGAAGGAACATAAATAGTAGTCACTTATTATAAGAATGAATCTATACTTGGAATAACTAAAAGGTTGCAGGCAACAGTACTGCGCCGGTAGCCTACTACCGCATAGGCTACTTCGCTTCTCTCACTCTGTCTCCCCTCTGAGTCCGTATGCGCCCTACGCAACAGAACTCCGGACACAGCAGCAAAACGACAGTGCAGTTAATTGATACATGAAAGTATTAATAGTGTTGTCTTGTGTGTGAGTAATGTGTATTGTAAAGTGTTACATACATAAACTTAAAGAGAGCTGCAATGCATAGTAAAATAAAGATATAACCCACTCATCATCCCCATGTGTTCTAGCTAGCAGGCCAAGTCACAGGAACAACGAGTCCCAGCACCGAAAGCGAGAACCCAGGAAAAGACTGCAGAGAACACAAGGACAGATAAATTACGTTACTCTACTATACCGGCACTACGAGCGAGCTGTAGTCTCTGGTACTGCACTCGCTCCTGGCTCGGTAGGCAAATCAAGGCTAAGTCCTCGCCCCTCTACAGACAACTCCTGGGCCTGGTCGGGCTCTTACACATGGCACTAGTCTAGTCACAAATTGGATGATGAGCTGGGCATATAACTCGTGAACATGTAGAACGTTCACCAACTATCCTCATCAAGAAGATCGCTGTTCACATTAACCCCTTAAATCTAATACATGTAAATATATGCTTGTCCTAAGAGTAATACGAGAGGTGAGTGCTGAAACTCCTTTAGGACCTCAAGGGAAGGTTATGCATTTAAATAGAGAGAAGAATGAAATGAGAGTAATGTCGTCAGAGAGAAAGAGTGCAACCGTGAGAAGTTGGGAGAGAGGGCAAGGGATGTTAGAATCTCAAAGGTTCTAGGCAACCTGATCATGGAACACACAGCGAGCCTCCAGGCAATGTGCAGTACGACAACATGGGCAGCCCAGGCAGCATAGGCAGGCGGCAATGGACTACCAACCCTGTCGCGCCTAGCTATAAGCGCAAGGCTGCCAACCGGTCCATACGTCTGGCAACCACCCCCCCGGCAGCGTGGCGCATTGCTACCCTCTCGCTCTGAAGCCCAACTCACTCTCTCTCTCTGAACTCCCATTGTCTTATCTATCAACTTCTCTATTGATACTACATATTAAATGGAAGGTCTCGACATGGCTTAAAACAAAACCCACCACTGGTTAGCACATGACGAGACCTTTGCAGAGATACAAAGAACATAGTTATACGTTGTCACACTCAATATAGGCAGCCAGCACGGTACAGCGGTACAGAGGTACCGCACAGTGGCGGTACAGTGGAGTACCAAGGAGTACAATCAGGTTGCGTTGCCACGCACTGGGTGCGTCACAGCCCCCCCAAGATTTTAGATAATCGACCTTAGAAGCATTATCAAAATCTGACAGGCAACCAACCGACCTGCTACCCTTAGCTGCCACTAATTGCAAAAGGTGCACAACAACTGAAGTGTGAATTATACATAAAACACAATATCGCATGCATCATGCTACAACAATAAAGACTTACAAAACTAAAAAAAAAAAAATCTCGTTTATTTTATTGTTTTATAATCTTTTTGGACGGCGTTATGATAGCCTAATTTTACTCCTGCTCAACCCACACACCGTGCACGACTATCCTGGATCATCAACCCTTGATAGACAATCTGCTATCACGTTCTCACTCCCGGCAATATGCTGAATGTTGAGATTATACTCTTGGAGCATTAGGGACCACCTGGTCAACCGCATATTCCGATTGTGAAACTGATTTAGGAATTTCAAGGGATGATGGTCCGTATAAATCGTCACTACCGGGCCGTAGGCTGGAACATAAACTTCGAAATGTTTGAGCGACAAAACGATAGCAAGAAGCTCCTTCTCTATAGTCGAGTAATTCCTTTGTGCCGAATTAAACTTGCGAGAAAAGAAGCTCACTGGGTGTTCCAAGCCCTCGGAATCAGTCTGCAGTAACACTGCCCCGGCACCCACACCGCTGGCATCAGTCGCCAGCTGAAAACTCCTGGAAAAGTCTGGGGCTCTCAAAATCGGATGTGTACACAGCAGGTGCTTGACTAGGTCGAAAGCCCTCTGACACTCCGCAGCCCAACAGAACTTCACTGACTTCGACAGTAGATCAGTTAACGGTGCTAAGACAGTAGAGTATCCCCGGATGAAGCGCCTATAATAGCCTATCATACCTAGGAACCGCATGACCTGGCGCTTAGTGGTGGGCCTGGGAAACATATTGATAGCCTGTATCTTGCTCAGGGGGGGGCACACCCGGCCTAACCCGACCACGAAGCCAAGATACTGCACAGTAGCCTTTACAAACTCGCACTTCCTCAGGTTCACCACCAGCCCAGCATCGTGCAACTTCCCAAACAGGGTCTCTAAGTGCCTTAGGTGATTTTCAAAATTGTCATCATACACTATCACGTCATCAAGGTAGACCGTGCAGTTAGGGATTTCGTCACAAATATCGTTCATCAGGTTCTGAAACGTGGCAGGTGCGTTCTTAAGCCCATAAGGCATTACGTTACATTGGTAGGTCTTGCCATCTACCACAAAACCACAAACTTGCTTAGCTCGGTCCGACAGGGGTACTTGCCAGTAGCCTTTTACAAGATCAATTTTAGTAAGGTACTTTGCATTCCCTATCTTGTCCACGCTGTCGTCAACTCGAGGCAAAGGGTAAGGGTTGGTAGTGGTCAAGCCATTTAGCCTACGAAAATCTATGCAGAACCGCACCTTGCCGTCAGGTTTTGGCTGCAACGTGACGGGTGATGTCCACTTCACATAACCTTCAGTGATCATCCCTCTCTCAACCATGTACTTTAACTCCTCCCGTAAAGCTGGCAACTTTACCGGGGGCACACGGTAGGGCACTGACTTGAAGGGCACATTATCACCGACGTCCACGTCGTGCGTTACCTGAGTAGTGAGACCTGGGTGTTCGGCGAAAACAGAGGGGTATGACCTGAACAGGCCTAGGACAGCAGCACCCTGGTGCTCAGGCAGGTGACTTACAGCTTGCCTAGCCTCTTGTTCAGTATTCCCCGCCCACTGTTCCGCGGAAATGACACAGTCCCAGCTATCCTCCTCAGCAGCATGACTGTCCCCACCTCCTTCTCCACCCTGGCCGCTGCAGGCCAGCACAGGGACAGTGAGAGGCTCTGAGGGGCGTCTCACATACTCTTTCATGAGGTTAACATGACATAACTGATGTTTTTTTCTACGGTCAGGTGTTGCAACGAGATAATCAAGGTCGGACAGTTTCTTAGCCACCACATACGGCCCAATGAACTTGGCAGAAAGGGGGTGTCCAGGCAAAGGTAAAAGCAACATTACCTCCTGACCCACCGAAAACTCCCGAAGCTTCACCTTGGCGTCATACTGGTGCTTCATGACCGCCTGTGCATTAACCAAGTTATTACCTGCCGCTGCCATGCAACCTATAAGTCTCTCCCGGCTCTCAAGGATATATTTAAGTACAGACCCCGGCTTCTCTTCGCCCTCCCAGATCTCTTTCACCATACTTAAAGGTCCTCTCACATTATGGCCAAAGACTAGTTGATTTGGACTGAACCCCAGGCTCTCTCCTGGGACTTCACGTGCAGCGAACAGAACATACGGCAGACCCAAATCCCAATCAGTGTCATGTTCTGCACAGTAACAGCGTAGCATACTCTTCAGGGTCGAGTGCCACCGCTCCAAGACTCCCTGACTCTCGGGATGGTAGGCTGACGACACTACAGAACATATACCGTGCAACTGAAGGGTTTGCTTGAACAATTTGGATGTAAAATTGCTCCCCTGGTCTGACTGCACCTCACGTGGAAATCCATAACGGGAACAGAACAATAATAAGTTTTTAACAACTGCCTTTGCCGAGCCGTTTCTCATGGGGTATGCGTCCGGGTATCTCGTAGCCACATCCATGATTGTCAACAGGAATTTATTGCCACTACTAGTAGGCGGGAAAGGGCCAACCAAATCTACTACAACTTTGCTGAACGGAGGCCCGGTGACAGGTATGGGAAACAAAGGTGCCTTCGGGATGGTCTGGTTAGGCTTCCCCGTTGTCTGGCAGGTCGCACACCCAGCCACCCATGCACAGACATCAGCCTTGACCCCAGGCCACCAGAAAAACCTGCCCAATGCCGCCAATGTTTTTGTTACCCCCAAATGACCCGCCACCGGCACATCATGCGCCAGACACAATAAGGACTCTCTATACTTATTTGGAACAACCACCTGGTCTACTACCCTCGCACCGCCCTCCCACTTCGATTTGGGGTCTAGAAATCTGCGGTACAATATCCTGTTGAGCCTAAAGAAATCTCCCGGCTTCGCATCCCCATCTTCCTCCAACTCTATGGCACCATTGCTATAACGAGCTAGGCTAGCGTCTTGCAGCTGCTGCTCACTAATGTCCCTGGGCGTCAATGCATCAAGATGGTTTTGTAATAAGACATTACCCCGGCTAGTAGGCTCTACTGCCTTAGTGGCTCTCGCTACAGCTCTTGCCTCACGCGAAGTCTTACCCAACTCTGCCTTGTTACACACCATATCTGGGCCAGAGTCAACTCCCGTGTTTATTATAGGTCCAAGTACCGAATCACCGAGAAGTGCAGCAGAATCAATGTCCTTTTTCCTGCCCTTAGCAACCTTCTCCTGATCCTTCCTCCACTGTCCCCGAGGTTGAGTGCTAGGCTGTGCAGGAGCCGCAGAGCGAGATCGGGTTACCACACAGGCCATCTCATCCTGTTGGCACCTCCCAACCCATTCCCGATTCTCACCATCCACGTCGGCCGCCCTCTCGGCAACGACTAAGGGTGGAGTCCCGGAAGTGGGCACCGCAAAGTCGTTGCCGAGAAGAAGGTCGACGCCCTCAACTGGCAAACACTCAACGATCCCTACATCCAGCTCCCTGCACACCTCTCCCACTCTCAACTCCAACCTCACAAGTGGGTATGACCTCGTAGCATTTATACCCTGCACCACAACAACTCTGGCCGCATTTATCGGTTTCCCTGTGAAGTTCCTCAACAAAGTTTGCGAAGCCCCCGTATCCCTCAGCAAGTCAACCCTCCGTAGTTCACTCCCCCAGCTCACAAACCCGTGCCCCCGATGGCTACAGAAAGTGTCCCGGACAGGTGTCGAGCCTTCCGTACGCTTCTTTACCGCGTGTGCCTCAGCTGCTGACAACCTACCCCGGGCAGTTGCTGCAGCCTTCAGAGACACACCGATACTGTGAACCAATGACACCGGCTTAGCGGGAGTGTTACTAGGGCACTCACGTGAATAATGGCCTAGCTTCTGACATTTGTAACATTTCACATCCCCAATGGGCTTCTTCCCTTGTGCGGGCGAAGAAGGGGCCTGACCTTTAGTAAACGGGAGAGGCTTGTGTTTGTAGGTGTTATTAGGTGCAATGCTTTTAGTGTGGTTATGTGTGTCATAGGATTTGTTATTATCGAAAACTCTGGTGGGTGGGGTATAGCGCCCCTTCTGCCCTGACTCAGCCCTCTGAGCGGCACCGCAACCACGAATCAATGATAATCTGAGGTCTGCCATCTTGGCAGCCTCCTCTACTGTCTTGGGACATTTTTCCTTAATGTTCAGCGTTAGATCGGTTCCAGTACATTTGTAAAACTGTTCCAGATAGAAAAGTTGCTTAATTTCCTCAGCCGACTCTGCGTGCTCGGACCGAAACCAGTTATTACCTGCATCTGTTAAGTCCCGTGCGTGCTCCATAAAACTGACGTCGCTCTTCTTATTCACGCCACGGAACTTCAATCTATAAGTTTCGGGTTGCAGTTCGTAGGCCCGGAGCACAGCCTCCTTCACCAGTCCATACACTACACTCTCGTCCAGTGACAGTGCATCGTAGGCTTTCAACCCCTTACCCACTAGACGTGATGAAACTAATGCTGCCCATTTAACCTCCGGCCAGTCATACTCACGACACTTCTTTTCGAAACGAGCAAAAAACTCAGTCATTGCTGTCTCATCAAATGCGGGTACTAACTTAATTAAATGCGAAAGTGAGTCTGTAACCCGGTGCCCACCACCGAGATGACGCCCCGTGGTCTCTACTCTAGACTTCTCGACATCCATTTCAGCCTGGTACCTGGTTGCATCCTGATTGGCTTGGATTCTAGCAACCTCTATGCGTTCTATACTAGCCTGTTGTATCTGAGTCTCCTGCAGCTTAATCCGTTCTATACTAGCCTGTTGACTCTCTTGCAACTTAAGCTTAGCTAGTTCTAGCTGAAATAACATCTCAGGAGACAGGCCTGGGGGGGGAGAGCACAAAATGGGGGATCCACACCGAGACGTGTTTACGGGTAAGCCAGCTTGCCATTGAGAACCCTCCTGCTGCATCGTGCTAAGAATCGCTGGCTGAGGGCCCAGCTCAGGGGTAGAGTGGAATGGAGGCTTGGAGGGGAACCCCCCAAGACCCCACTCCACCCACCGCCCCATCGCCATCACCCAACAAACATGCCACCAAATTCTTCTTGGGCCAACTGTCAGGACAGTCCCGCCCCAAAACCGTGGCTAAACAGCGAAGACCGTAACAATCAATAGCCTGCAGGCGCTGTTCGGTCAAATGTGTCTGCAAAAATGCCCGGGCATCCCTCTCTCCACTTATAACACTCCCCTCCCTAAATATCTGTTGTACTTGCTGGTCACTAGGCTGTACCGTGTTATCCTCCCCCGTAAATGATGAGTCATTAGACATAGTGCTGGTTATACAATTGCTGTTCATAAAAAAAAAGAAGTGCTTATTACTAATTGCAGTCTCGACTCACAAAATGTTAAAGATGCTTGAATGACTCTACTCTAGACACCCCTAACGAAACAATCTGCAAGTCCACCAATACAATAATGACACAATAAAAATTCCTCCAATATCCAAGAAAATTCTAGCCAGCTCTACTAGGTAGCATAGAATAGTTCTCCAAAAAACATGTGATAGGATACTACTGAATCTTGTGCAAGGTCGCCATTTTGTTACGGCTGGATCGGCAATACATATTCGGGATTCTTGATCGTAGGACAGAAATGGCTTATGTGACAACGACACGCTCGATTCCAGTCCCAAATACTATATGCTCCAGACAACAAAAGCACCAACGCCCTACAGAGTTATCGTCTATGGTAACGAGGTACCTTAACTCGGCGAAAGTGTACAACAGGGGTAGGCTATGAGGCTAAACTCCCTCAGACATTTATAGGTTACGTTATTACTAAAGAAATGCAATACTCAAGAAACTACGTTAATATTAAGCCTCTAATAATGTAGAATAGAAGCAGGCTAAAAGTATGACAGTGAAATGCTAAATGACAAATGTACACGCCTACTTGAAAGCGCGTGCACTAGAATAACTGTCCCCTACTAACATGCACTAGCATGTAGCATACAAGATGTTCATGATCCAGTAGATACCTAATAATACACATGGAAGGAACATAAATAGTAGTCACTTATTATAAGAATGAATCTATACTTGGAATAACTAAAAGGTTGCAGGCAACAGTACTGCGCCGGTAGCCTACTACCGCATAGGCTACTTCGCTTCTCTCACTCTGTCTCCCCTCTGAGTCCGTATGCGCCCTACACAACAGAACTCCGGACACAGCAGCAAAACGACAGTGCAGTTAATTGATACATGAAAGTATTAATAGTGTTGTCTTGTGTGTGAGTAATGTGTATTGTAAAGTGTTACATACATAAACTTAAAGAGAGCTGCAATGCATAGTAAAATAAAGATATAACCCACTCATCATCCCCATGTGTTCTAGCTAGCAGGCCAAGTCACAGGAACAACGAGTCCCAGCACCGAAAGCGAGAACCCAGGAAAAGACTGCAGAGAACACAAGGACAGATAAATTACGTTACTCTACTATACCGGCACTACGAGCGAGCTGTAGTCTCTGGTACTACACTCGCTCCTGGCTCGGTAGGCAAATCAAGGCTAAGTCCTCGCCCCTCTACAGACAACTCCTGGGCATGGTCGGGCTCTTACACATGGCACTAGTCTAGTCACAAATTGGATGATGAGCTGGGCATATAACTCGTGAACATGTAGAACGTTCACCAACTATCCTCATCAAGAAGATCGCTGTTCACATTAACCCCTTAAATCTAATACATGTAAATATATGCTTGTCCTAAGAGTAATACGAGAGGTGAGTGCTGAAACTCCTTTAGGACCTCAAGGGAAGGGTATGCATTTAAATAGAGAGAAGAATGAAATGAGAGTAATGTCGTCAGAGAGAAAGAGTGCAACCGTGAGAAATTGGGAGAGAGGGCAAGGGATGTTAGAAGCTCAAAGGTTCTAGGCAACCTGGTCATGGAACACACAGCGAGCCTCCATGCAATGTGCAGTACGACAACATGGGCAGCCAGGCAGCATATGCAGGCGGCAATGTACTACCAACCCTGTCGCACCTAGCTATAAGCGCAGGGCTGCCAACCGGTCCATACGTCTGGCAACCATTGCTACCCTCTCGCTCTGAAGTCTAACTCACTCTCTCTCTCTGAATTCCTATCATCTCATCTATCAACTTCTCTATTGATACTACATATTAAATGGAAGGTCTCGACATGGCTTAAAACAAAACCCACCACTGGTTAGCAAATGACGAGACCTTTGCAGAGATACAAAGAACATAGTTATACGTTGTCACACTCAATATAAGCAGCCAACACGGCACACGGTACACGGCACCGCGGCGATACAGTGGAGTACCAAGGAGTACAATCAGGTTAAGTTGCCACGCACTGGGTGCGTCACAGCCCCCCCAAGATTTTAGATAATCGACCTTAGAAGCATTATCAAAATCTGACAGGCAACCAACCGACCTGCTACCCTTAGCTGCCACTAATTGCAAAAGGTGCACAACAACTGAAGTGTGAATTATACATAAAACACAATATCGCATGCATCATGCTACAACAATAAAGACTTACAAAACTAAAACAAATTTTCTCGTTTATTTTATTGTTTTATAATCTTTTTGGACGGCGTTATGATAGCCTAATTTTACTCCTGCTCAAACCCACACACCGTGCACGACTATCCTGGATCATCAACCCTTGATAGACAATCTGCTATCACGTTCTCACTCCCGGCAATATGCTGAATGTTGAGATTATACTCTTGGAGCATTAGGGACCACCTGGTCAACCGCATATTCCGATTGTGAAACTGATTTAGGAATTTCAAGGGATGATGGTCCGTATAAATCGTCACTACCCGGGCCGTAGGCTGGAACATAAACTTCGAAATGTTTGAGCGACAAAACGATAGCAAGAAGCTCCTTCTCTATAGTCGAGTAATTCCTTTGTGCCGAATTAAACTTGCGAGAAAAGAAGCTCACTGGGTGTTCCAAGCCCTCGGAATCAGTCTGCAGTAACACTGCCCCGGCACCCACACCGCTGGCATCAGTCGCCAGCTGAAAACTCCTGGAGAAGTCTGGGGCTCTCAAAATCGGATGTGTACACAGCAGGTGCTTGACTAGGTCGAAAGCCCTCTGACACTCCGCAGCCCAACAGAACTTCACTGACTTCGACAGTAGATCAGTTAACGGTGCTAAGACAGTAGAGTATCCCCGGATGAAGCGCCTATAATAGCCTATCATACCTAGGAACCGCATGACCTGGCGCTTAGTGGTGGGCCTGGGAAACATATTGATAGCCTGTATCTTGCTCAGGGGGGGGCACACCCGGCCTAACCCGACCACGAAGCCAAGATACTGCACAGTAGCCTTTACAAACTCGCACTTCCTCAGGTTCACCACCAGCCCAGCATCGTGCAACTTCCCAAACAGGGTCTCTAAGTGCCTTAGGTGATTTTCAAAATTGTCATCATACACTATCACGTCATCAAGGTAGACCGTGCAGTTAGGGATTTCGTCACAAATATCGTTCATCAGGTTCTGAAACGTGGCAGGTGCGTTCTTAAGCCCATAAGGCATTACGTTACATTGGTAGGTCTTGCCATCTACCACAAAACCACAAACTTGCTTAGCTCGGTCCGACAGGGGTACTTGCCAGTAGCCTTTTACAAGATCAATTTTAGTAAGGTACTTTGCATTCCCTATCTTGTCCACGCTGTCGTCAACTCGAGGCAAAGGGTAAGGGTTGGTAGTGGTCAAGCCATTTAGCCTACGAAAATCTATGCAGAACCGCACCTTGCCGTCAGGTTTTGGCTGCAACGTGACGGGTGATGTCCACTTCACATAACCTTCAGTGATCATCCCTCTCTCAACCATGTACTTTAACTCCTCCCGTAAAGCTGGCAACTTTACCGGGGGCACACGGTAGGGCACTGACTTGAAGGGCACATTATCACCGACGTCCACGTCGTGCGTTACCTGAGTAGTGAGACCTGGGTGTTCGGCGAAAACAGAGGGGTATGACCTGAACAGGCCTAGGACAGCAGCACCCTGGTGCTCAGGCAGGTGACTTACAGCTTGCCTAGCCTCTTGTTCAGTATTCCCCGCCCACTGTTCCGCGGAAATGACACAGTCCCAGCTATCCTCCTCAGCAGCATGACTGTCCCCACCTCCTTCTCCACCCTGGCCGCTGCAGGCCAGCACAGGGACAGTGAGAGGCTCTGAGGGGCGTCTCACATACTCTTTCATGAGGTTAACATGACATAACTGATGTTTTTTTCTACGGTCAGGTGTTGCAACGAGATAATCAAGGTCGGACAGTTTCTTAGCCACCACATACGGCCCAATAAACTTGGCAGAAAGGGGGTGTCCAGGCAAAGGTAAAAGCAACATTACCTCCTGACCCACCGAAAACTCCCGAAGCTTCACCTTGGCGTCATACTGGTGCTTCATGACCGCCTGTGCATTAACCAAGTTATTACCTGTCGCTGCCATGCAACCTATAAGTCTCTCCCGGCTCTCAAGGATATATTTAAGTACAGACCCCGGCTTCTCTTCGCCCTCCCAGATCTCTTTCACCATACTTAAAGGTCCTCTCACATTATGGCCAAAGACTAGTTGATTTGGACTGAACCCCAGGCTCTCTCCTGGGACTTCACGTGCAGCGAACAGAACATACGGCAGACCCAAATCCCAATCAGTGTCATGTTCTGCACAGTAACAGCGTAGCATACTCTTCAGGGTCGAGTGCCACCGCTCCAAGACTCCCTGACTCTCGGGATGGTAGGCTGACGACACTACAGAGCATATACCGTGCAACTGAAGGGTTTGCTTGAACAATTTGGATGTAAAATTGCTCCCCTGGTCTGACTGCACCTCACGTGGAAATCCATAACGGGAACAGAACAATAATAAGTTTTTAACAACTGCCTTTGCCGAGCCGTTTCTCATGGGGTATGCGTCCGGGTATCTCGTAGCCACATCCATGATTGTCAACAGGAATTTATTGCCACTACTAGTAGGCGGGAAAGGGCCAACCAAATCTACTACAACTTTGCTGAACGGAGGCCCGGTGACAGGTATGGGAAACAAAGGTGCCTTCGGGATGGTCTGGTTAGGCTTCCCCGTTGTCTGGCAGGTCGCACACCCAGCCACCCATGCACAGACATCAGCCTTGACCCCAGGCCACCAGAAAAACCTGCCCAATGCCGCCAATGTTTTGGTTACCCCCAAATGACCCGCCACCGGCACATCATGCGCCAGACACAATAAGGACTCTCTATACTTATTTGGAACAACCACCTGGTCTACTACCCTCGCACCGCCCTCCCACTTCGATTTGGGGTCTAGAAATCTGCGGTACAATATCCTGTTGAGCCTAAAGAAATCTCCCGGCTTCGCATCCCCATCTTCCTCCAACTCTATGGCACCATTGCTATAATGAGCTAGGCTAGCGTCTTGCAGCTGCTGCTCACTAATGTCCCTGGGCGTCAATGCATCAAGATGGTTTTGTAATAAGACATTACCCCGGCTAGTAGGCTCTACTGCCTTAGTGGCTCTCGCTACAGCTCTTGCCTCACGCGAAGTCTTACCCAACTCTGCCTTGTTACACACCATATCTGGGCCAGAGTCAACTCCCGTGTTTATTATAGGTCCAAGTACCGAATCACCGAGAAGTGCAGCAGAATCAATGTCCCTTTTCCTGCCCTTAGCAACCTTCTCCTGATCCTTCCTCCACTGTCCCCGAGGTTGAGTGCTAGGCTGTGCAGGAGCCGCAGAGCGAGATCGGGTTACCACACAGGCCATCTCATCCTGTTGGCACCTCCCAACCCATTCCCGATTCTCACCATCCACGTCGGCCGCCCTCTCGGCAACGACTAAGGGTGGAGTCCCGGAAGTGGGCACCGCAAAGTCGTTGCCGAGAAGAAGGTCGACGCCCTCAACTGGCAAACACTCAACGATCCCTACATCCAGCTCCCTGCACACCTCTCCCACTCTCAACTCCAACCTCACAAGTGGGTATGACCTCGTAGCATTTATACCCTGCACCACAACAACTCCGGCCGCATTTATCGGTTTCCCTGTGAAGTTCCTCAACAAAGTTTGCGAAGCCCCCGTATCCCTCAGCAAGTCAACCCTCCGTAGTTCACTCCCCCAGCTCACAAACCCGTGTCCCCGATGGCTACAGAAAGTGTCCCGGACAGGTGTCGAGCCTTCCGTACGCTTCTTTACCGCGTGTGCCTCAGCTGCTGACAACCTACCCCGGGCAGTTGCTGCAGCCTTCAGAGACACACCGATACTGTGAACCAATGACACCGGCTTAACGGGAGTGTTACTAGGGCACTCACGTGAATAATGGCCTAGCTTCTGACATTTGTAACATTTCACATCCCCAATGGGCTTCTTCCCTTGTGCGGGCGAAGAAGGGGCCTGACCTTTAGTAAACGGGAGAGGCTTGTGTTTGTAGGTGTTATTAGGTGCAATGCATTTAGTGTGGTTATGTGTGTCATAGGATTTGTTATTATCGAAAACTCTGGTGGGTGGGGTATAGCGCCCCTTCTGCCCTGACTCAGCCCTCTGAGCAGCACCGCAACCACGAATCAATGATAATCTGAGGTCTGCCATCTTGGCAGCCTCCTCTACTGTCTTGGGACATTTTTCCTTAATGTTCAGCGTTAGATCGGTTCCAGTACATTTGTAAAACTGTTCCAGATAGAAAAGTTGCTTAATTTCCTCAGCCGACTCTGCGTGCTCAGACCGAAACCAGTTATTACATGCATCTGTTAAGTCCCGTGCGTGCTCCATAAAACTGACGTCGCTCTTCTTATTCACGCCACGGAACTTCAATCTATAAGTTTCGGGTTGCAGTTCGTAGGCCCGGAGCACAGCCTCCTTCACCAGTCCATACACTACACTCTCGTCCAGTGACAGTGCATCGTAGGCTTTCAACCCCTTACCCACTAGACGTGATGAAACTAATGCTGCCCATTTAACCTCCGGCCAGTCATACTCACGACACTTCTTTTCGAAACGAGCAAAAAACTCAGTCACTGCTGTCTCATCAAATGCGGGTACCAACTAAATTAAATGCGAAAGTGAGTCTGTAACCCGGTGCCCACCACCGAGACGACGCCCCGCGGTCTCTACTCTAGACTTCTCGACATCCATTTCAGCCTGGTACCTGGTTGCATCCTGATTGGCTTGGATTCTAGCAACCTCTATGCGTTCTATACTAGCCTGTTGTATCTGTATCTGAGTCTCCTGCAGCTTAAACTTAGCTAGTTCTAGCTGAAATAACATCTCAGGAGACAGGCCTGGGGGGGGAGAGCACAAAATGGGGGATCCACACCGAGACGTGTTTACGGGTAAGCCAGCTTGCCCTTGAGAACCCTCCTGCTGCATCGTGCTAAGACTCGCTGGCTGAGGGCCCAGCTCAGGGGTAGAGTGGAATGGAGGCTTGGAGGGAACCCCCCAAGACCCCACTCCACCCACCGCCCCATCGCCATCACCCAACAAACATGCCACCAAATTCTTCTTGGGCCAACTGTCAGGACAGTCCCGCCCCAAAACCGTGGCTAAACAGCGAAGACCGTAACAATCAATAGCCTGCAGGCGCTGTTCGGTCAAAGGTGTCTGCAAAAATGCCCGGGCATCCCTCTCTCCACTTATAACACTCCCCTCCCTAAACATCTGTTGTACTTGCTGGTTACTAGGCTGTACCGTGTTATCCTCCCCCGTAAATGATGAGTCATTAGACATAGTGCTGGTTATACAATTGCTGTTCATAAAAAAAAAGAAGTGCTTATTACTAATTGCAGTCTCGACTCACAAAATGTTAAAGATGCTTGAATGACTCTACTCTAGACACCCCCAACGAAACAATCTGCAAGTCCACCAATACAATAATGACACAATAAAAATTCCTCCAATATGCAAGAAAATTCTAGCCAGCTCTACTAGGTAGCATAGAATAGTTCTCCAAAAAAAACATGTGATAGGATACTACTGAATCTTGTGCAAGGTCGCCATTTTGTTACGGCTGGATCGGCAATACATATTCGGGATTCTTGATCGTAGGACAGAAATGGCTTATGTGACAACGACACGCTCGATTCCAGTCCCAAATACTATATGCTCCAGACAACAAAAGCACCAACGCCCTACAGAGTTATCGTCTATGGTAACGAGGTACCTTAACTCGGCGAAAGTGTACAACAGGGGTAGGCTATGAGGCTAAACTCCCTCAGACATTTATAGGTTACGTTATTACTAAAGAAATGCAATACTCAAGAAACTAAGTTAATATTAAGCCTCTAATAATGTAGAATAGAAGCAGGCTAAAGGTATGACAGTGAAATGCTAAATGACAAATGTACACGCCTACTTGAAAGCGCGTGCACTAGAATAACTGTCCCCTACTAACATGCACTAGCATGTAGCATACAAGATGTTCATGATCCAGTAGATACCTAATAATACACATGGAAGGAACATAAATAGTAGTCACTTATTGTAATAATGAATCTATACTTGGAATAACTAAAAGGTTGCAGGTAACAGTACTGCGCCGGTAGCCTACTACCGCATAGGCTACTTCGCTTCTCTCACTCTGTCTCCCCTCTGAGTCTGTATGCGCCCTACGCAACAGAACTCCGGACACAGCAGCAAAACGACAGTGCAGTTAATTGATACATGAAAGTATTAATAGTGTTGTCTTATGTGTGAGTAATGTGTATTGTAAAGTGTTACATACATAAACTTAAAGAGAGCTGCAATGCATAGTAAAATAAAGATATCACCCACTCATCATCCCCATGTGTTCTAGCTAGCAGGCCAAGTCACAGGAACAACGAGTCCCAGCACCGAAAGCGAGAACCCAGGAAAAGACTGTAGAGAACACAAGGACAGATAAATTACGTTACTCTACTATACCGGCACTACGAGCGAGCTGTAGTCTCTGGTACTACAGTCGCTCCTGGCTCGGTAGGCAAATCAAGGCTAAGTCCTCGCCCCTCTACAGACAACTCCTGGGCATGGTCGGGCTCTTACACATGGCACTAGTCTAGTCACAAATTGGATGATGAGCTGGGCATATAACTCGTGAACATGTAGAACGTTCACCAACTATCCTCATCAAGAAGATCGCTGTTCACATTAACCCCTTAAATCTAATACATGTAAATATATGCTTGTCCTAAGAGTAATACGAGAGGTGAGTGCTGAAACTCCTTTAGGACCTCAAGGGAAGGGTATGCATTTAAATAGAGAGAAGAATGAAATGAGAGTAATGTCGTCAGAGAGAAAGAGTGCAACCGTGAGAAATTGGGAGAGAGGGCAAGGGATGTTAGAAGCTCAAAGGTTCTAGGCAACCTGGTCATGGAACACACAGCGAGCCTCCATGCAATGTGCAGTACGACAACATGGGCAGCCAGGCAGCATATGCAGGCGGCAATGTACTACCAACCCTGTCGCACCTAGCTATAAGCGCAGGGCTGCCAACCGGTCCATACGTCTGGCAACCATTGCTACCCTCTCGCTCTGAAGTCTAACTCACTCTCTCTCTCTGAATTCCTATCATCTCATCTATCAACTTCTCTATTGATACTACATATTAAATGGAAGGTCTCGACATGGCTTAAAACAAAACCCACCACTGGTTAGCAAATGACGAGACCTTTGCAGAGATACAAAGAACATAGTTATACGTTGTCACACTCAATATAAGCAGCCAACACGGCACACGGTACACGGCACCGCGGCGATACAGTGGAGTACCAAGGAGTACAATCAGGTTAAGTTGCCACGCACTGGGTGCGTCACAATATATACATACATACATTGTTTTATGCTTATAAATGTGTAGCCTTGTAATGATTAGTTTGTCTGTTCCTGTACACATTCCTTTGTATTGAAGACCTCCTCTCCTTGGTATTAATCAGATTATTGGCGATTTCACTTGATTAGAAAGAACCTCTCGTGGTAAAAGGCTTAGCCATGTTTTCTATGTGGCGTTTTACATTGTCTGATGATTTTTTGTCCATATTGTCTTAATATTGTTAACATATTTTACTAAGCTTGATGGGATTGTGGGTGTTAATGACTGAAAAAACAAAGGAAGGCAGAGTTTAAGGAAGAAGATGAATATGCAAAACCAAGTGAGGAAATACAGGGAGTCTGAAGAAAGAAATGTGAGAAACGGGGCTGGGTTAAACACATGTTCACTATATTGTACATAGTATACAGTGCACACACGCATACAAACACAATAACATGCACACTGCATATATACACACAAATACACATGTATGCACACACATGCACTAACACATACACACACACACAGACAAACAATGTCCCCCAAAGTATTGTTGGTTTGTAATGTAAAGCAAATATAATGTATATAATACAACTAAATCAGTTGCAAAAGATACATTGATTAACGTGTTGTGCAGCTTTAGAACTGGATACTGAAAGTGGTCTTTCAGGAATAATATAATATTATAGAGTCCTGTGTATGCTGTAAATAAGTATCTTGGTATCTGCCACCACCTCGGGACGTCCTGGGATACCACACAATAAATAAGATGAATATGGGTATTTCATAGTTTATGTAAGTGTTGTTGTTGTTGTTGTTGTTCCCTAAGCTGCCTGGCCAAACAGCCCCGAGTCCCTGAGGAAGGCCATGGCCGCGATCGGGCTTTCCCACAGAGCTCTCATTGAGTGTAGATTGTGTTGTTGGCATAAGTTATGTAAGTGTTATAGGGCACTGCTATTCACACTGAATATTTCACCGCTTTTATTAAATGTTCTTGCACAAAACAGGAAGTGCCAGGTTGATCTGGGTCTTTTACCCATTGGCGACGTGTTTTCATTCTGAAAGTGGTGACATAGAAAAGGAATACAGAAAGTGTCCCTTTACTTATAACCCTGTGGGGTTAGACACTGCTTAAGCTTCTGCAAGTCATGTTTTGGGCAAGAACAACCTGTCAAACTACTTTTTCCCTCCTTCACATGTGCCTCTGTTGCCCCGGGACTAGCAAATCAGGACACCACAGAATTGTGACTACCATGCCGCCAGAAGACATCAACAATATATTTGTCGGTATTATTATTAACTGGTGTCACTTCCATTATATTATCAAATGAAATTTGTCAACCAGTTTAGATGTCTACTGGTATTTTTATTTCTTCGTTGTCAACTGGCAATGATCTTGTGACCTTTTTACTGTACTGTACTTTTCTATCAACTAGTACAGTAGCAAACAGAAAGTGACTGCACAACATCACCGAGAGGAAGCCTACACCACCTTAGCTTCGATCAACTTCAGACTTGTAGGATGAGGGCCAAAATTGCATCCTCTTCTTCCTCCATTGCCTCGCCGGCTATGAAATCCCATAGGGATCGGCTCAGACTCCCTACTTAACACCTAACCGACGGTGCCCGTCATATGATGGGCGAGAGAATATTGGCCACCCCTGCGGTGCCCATCATATGACGGGCGCCATTTTGAGCACATTATGAACTCTGAGAGAGAGTCCGCGTGTTGGGAGGACAACAGCTGGACTTCGACCGGTCGGCACCATGGTTGGGCCGTCACTGGCGTGTATTAGGTCTCCCCACCATCGCCCGGCCTCGCGAGATAAGGAAGATACTACGGAAATTACCTTATTTTGGGGTATTTTCACCTCCGGTTACCCGATCGCTACAAGATAACCCGTGGTCATACAAGGATGATTCAGGTGTCATTTGTTACGACCGGGACTACGAATAAAACAAGGGTACTCAATAATTGGACTAGTAATAGGGCACTATGCAACAACGTTACGCTAGATCCAAACTCTCAAACTTATATGCCGGCGAACAAAACACCTATACCCTCCAGGGTTAATCTGCGATAGCGGGGTATCCTTAACTGGGCATAAATGTACTCTACTTCAGGCTAACCTGCACTGGTATAGCCTGATAACAAACAAGATGCAAGTTACGTTAAAATGCATAAAAAGGAATCTATGGAAAGATCAATTAAATCACTGCAAGATTTAATACAATAAAAAGATGCTTCAATACAGTTACTCTAAACAACAATAAACTCTTCACACCTATCTGAAAGAAAGTGAAGTATAGTCCTACAGCATAGACCTGGAAACTTCTGAAGAAAGTCTGATGCTCATAAGATGCTCGTACTGATTTAGAATTATATAAAGGCAGGAGGCAGGACACCACATCTTTTTTACCACCTTATAAGGACCAGCGTACTTGGCAGACAACGGATGACCTGGTAGAGGTAACAGAATCAACACCTCCTGCCCCACCTTAAACTCCCGGAGTTTTGTCTTCTCATCGTACCTGTCCTTCATAAGTGCTTGTATTGCGACCCTACCAAATTCCTACCTGCCAACTCTAGGCTTCTCAGCATTCTCTCTCTACTCTCGAGGACATACTTTAACATGGAACATGGTTTTGCTGTGCCCTCCCAGATTTCTCTAACCATGTTGAGGGGGCCTCTGACCTGATGTCCGAAAACTAACTCATTGGGACTGAACCCTAGGCTTTCACCAGGTACCTCCCGAGCAGCGAATAATACATAGGGCAACCCAAGATCCCAATCCTTGCCATTCTCAACACAGTAACAACGCAGCATGCTTTTCAGAGTCGAGTGCCACCTCTCCAACACCCCTTGACTCTCTGGATGATAGGCTGAAGAGTCAACTGTACTGATACCGTGCTGCTGCATGGTCTGATTGAAAAGGTTAGAAGTAAAGTTGGACCCTTGGTCTGACTGCAATTCCTGCGGGTACCCGTACCTAGAACAGTACAATAGCAGTTACGAACAACAGTCTTAGCAGTACCATTTCGCATGGGGTATGCATCCGGATAACGAGTGGCAACATCCATGATTGTGAGGAGGAACTTGTTGCCTGCACTAGTATGGGGTAGAGGGCCAACCATGTCGATATAACCTTACTGAATGGTGGCCCGATTACAGGAATAAGG
This sequence comes from Lithodes maja, assembly GCA_037953745.1. Lineage (NCBI taxonomy): Eukaryota > Metazoa > Arthropoda > Malacostraca > Decapoda > Lithodidae > Lithodes > Lithodes maja. Next base: position 84,933 of record JBAKBP010005314.1, read on the forward strand.
TGTAACGGAGCCTTGGGAATACACTGGTTTGGTTTACCTACTGTCTGGCAGGTACTGCACATTGCCACCCATGACGCCACATGTGCCTTCATACCTGGCCACCAAAACAATTTCGCCAATGCTGCTACCGTCTTACGTACCCCCAAATGCCCTGCCAACGGTACATCATGCGCCAACCTCAGTAGGCTATCATGGCACACACTAGGCACTACCAACTGGTCAACCACTCTCGACCCACCCTCCCAACTCCGTCTGGGATCTAGAAAACGCCTGTACAATATGCCCTCCACACGAAAGAAGTCCCCCGGCTTTGCATCCCCGTCCTCATCAAGTTCAATTGCACCGTTACTACACTTCTGAAGCTCAGGATCATCTATCTGCAGCCGACAGATATCCGAAGGAGCCAATCTATCTAAGTGCTCCCGGAGCAACTTATGGCCTCCCCCGATACTGGACTGTTCGATCCTATCTTGCTTAAGTGTGTAACGTTGCTGTCTCGGAGTTTTCTCACGCCCTACCTCCTCACCAAGTGTGACAGGTTCTGGGGCCACTCCGGACCTAAACATTGGTGCTAATACTGAGTCGCCAAGAAGAGCCGCTGGATCAAAACTCACAAAACTTCTCCCAACTTTAGCTTTCTCCTTCCGACCGTTCCTCCGCTGGTCTAGAGACTGAGGAATAGGCTGTGACACCTTAGATGCACGAGATCGGGTGACAACACACGCCATCTGCTGTAATTGACACCTCTAGACCAACTCCTGCCCCTCCCTACTCACATCGGCCGCCCTCTCGGCAACGACTAAGGGTGGAACCTCAGAAGTAGGCACCGCAAAGTCGTTGCCGAGAAGAAGGTCGACGCCCTCTACTGGCAGTTTCTCTACGATTCCAACATCTATCTCTCGTGTCACACCATCAACCTCCAGCTCCACTCGAACCAACGGGTATGACCGTGTAGCATTAATACCCTGCACCACAACTACCCGTGCCGCGTTTATAGGTTGGCCTGTAAAGTTTTTCATCAGAGTCTGGGATGCACCTGTATCACGCAACAACTCCAACCCATGCTTGCAACCAGCCCAACTCACGCAGCCACGCCCTCTATGGTCGCAAAAAGCATCGCGGACAGGTTTCGAGCCTTCCGGACACTCCTTCACTGGCTGTGCCCCCGCATCTGACATATCACCCCGGGTAAACGCAGAAGACCTCAGAGACAACCCAATGTTGCTAGCCAAAGACACGACTGCTGCAGGTTGGTTACTAGGGCAGGAATGTGCAAAATGCCCCTTTTTATGACACTTAAAACACTCTACTTCACCCTTGGACTTCCCCTGAGGTGGGGAAGGGCCCTGACCTTTCTTAAACGGGACATTTTTTGGTTTGTGATCAAAATTAGTATCATTGCTCTTACTTTTGTTATTAAATGTTGCATCACTGACTCGGGGGGGGGGGGGGGAGTGTTGCGCCCCTTGTTAACTGCATCGGTCCGTTGTGCAGACCCGCACCCATGAATCAGCGATAATCTCAGGTCAGCCAACTCAGCTGCCTCTTGTAGAGTTTTAGGATGTTTCTCTTCGAGGTTCAAAGTCAGGTCGCCGCCTGTGCATTTAAAAAATTGCTCTAGAAGGAATAACTGCTCAAGCTCTTCGAACGTCGTCACCTTCTCTGACCTCAGCTAATTTCTCAAAGCATCAGACAGTTCCCGGGCATGTTCTAGAAAAGTGCACTCACGACCCTTCGTAACACCCCGAAACTTCAACCTATATGTCTCTGGTTGTAACTCGTACGCCCGCAGAACAGCTTCCTTCAATACCTCGTAATCGATGCAAGACTCCAAGGGCAACGCATCATATACCTTGAGTCCTTTGCCAACCAACCTAGAGGAAACAAGGGCTGCCCACTTAACCTCGGGCCATTGGTGCTCCCGGCACTTCTTCTCAAAACGCAGGAAAAACTCGGTGACACCCGACTCGTCAAATGCAGGGACTAACTTAAGAAGGTGCGATAAAGACTGATCAAGACCTCGATTCCCAGAACCGAGACGCTGCCCTGTTGACTCCACCCGAGACTTCTCAAGCTCTATGTCTGCACAGTACTTCGTAGCCTCAACCTGAAGCTCAGCCTCACGTATGGCCTTTCTCTCCTCAGCCTGAATCCTAAGCTCAGATTCCCGCTGCTGCTACTGAATCTTAGCCATCTCAAGCTCAGATTCCCGTTGCTGCTTAGCTATCTCAAGCTGGAAGAGCATATCTGGAGTTAAACCTTGAGGAGGAGGAGATGCAACAATTGGAGACCCACCCAGTGATCCACCCAGGGGCAAACCACGCTGCCAGTGACTATCGGCCTGCGGAAACGTACTCGGATCCGGTGTTCTAGAGGGCATGATGGGAGTAGAGTGGAGGGGGGGTTGGCCGAAGGTGCCAAAGCACCCGCTCCACCCTGTGCACCACGCACCCCGCCCAGCACACATGCCACTAGGTCACTTCTCGTCATGCTGCTAGTGCCAACATGCCCCATGACCGTGGCCAAACACTGGAGACCATACCGATCAATCCCCGACACCCGGTCAACAGTAATAGGCATCTCCAGAAATTCCTTGTATCCTCCTCACTAGTTACTACTCTAATGCCATCTAACAAACTCAGCTTCTGCACCTCAGAGCCTGCTTCCAGTACTGTGTCCTCACTGTGCACTGATCCGTCGTTCGACATGGTGTCCACCGGAAATCCTCAACGTTTATAAAAAAAAAAAAAAAGTACCTAAACTCTCATGTAGCACTATTCACTCAAAAAATGCTTGAAGACAACTCAAGTGCTATATTACGTTGCCAAAAAAAAATCCAACGTGTCCAAAATATTCCTCAAAAACAAATGTCCACTGCCAAACTGTGAGAAATAACAATCGACCCCCAAACGGTGATTACAAAAAAAATCTCCATAAAAAAAAATCCTGCAATTATTTCTTAGTTCACTAAATCCTAGACTAAGGTCGCCATTTGTTACGACTGGGAATACAAATAAAACAAGGGCACTCAATGATTGGACTAGTAATAGGGCACTATGCAACAACGGTACGCTAGATCCAAACCCTCGAACTTATATGCCGGCGAACAAAACACCTATACCCTCCAGGGTTAATCTGCGATAGCGGGGTATCCTTAACTGGGCATAAATGTACTCTACTTCAGGCTAACCTGCACAGGTATAGCCTGATAACAAACAAGATACAAGTTACGTTAAAATGCATGAAAAGGAATCTATGGAAAGATCAATTAAATCACTGCAAGATTTAATACAATAAAAAGATGCTTCAATACAGTAACTTTAATGCTTCCAAAACCCAATTTCTCCATCTATCTACCCGTCAGGATCTCCCAGCGGACTATCCCTTATTCTTCAACAATACAAAAATCAACCCTTCATCTTCTCTCAATATTCTTGGTGTCTCTTTTTCTTCTGCTCTCATTTGGAAGGACCATATTACCAGTCTTGCTAAGGCAGCCTCCCAGAAGCTGGGTGTGCTCAACCGCCTTAGGGGGTTCTTTTCCCCTGCACAGCTTCTTGCTCTGTACAGGGGCATAGTGCGCCCTTGTATTGAGTATTGTTCACATGTGTGGGGAGGTTCCTCTCACACCGCTCTCCTAGACAAAGTTGAAAGGAAGGCCTTTCGTATCATTAACTCCCGTCCACTCACCAACTCTCTGCAATCTCTCTCTCTCCGCCGCAATGTTGCATCTCTCTCGCTATTCTATCGCTACTATAATAATCAGTGTTCCTCAGAGCTATCCCAGTGTATACCACCTCCTTTACGTAGGGCACGTGGTACCCGTCTTGCAACTCAATCCCACCCCTACTCTGTGCAACTCTCCAACCCAAGAGTGAAACGTTACTCTCAAACTTTCTTCTACTCAACATCTGAGCTCTGGAACTCTCTCCCAGAATCAGTCTTTCCCTCTTCCTATGACTTAAATTGCTTCAAACTCCGTGTGTCCAGGCATTTTGGCTCGAACGTCCCTTGATTTTGGCCCTGTCACTCTTTCAACTATGGGGGAGGCACTCGCTATAGGCAGTTATGCCTTTTGCCTCCCTCAATCACATAGAAAAAAAAAAAAAAAAAAAAACTCTAAACAACAATAAACTCTTCACTCCTATCTGAAAGAAAGTGAAGTATAGTCCTACAGCATAGACCTGGAAACTTCTGAAGAAAGTCTGATGCTCATAAGATGCTCGTACTGATTTAGAACTATATAAAGGCAGGAGGCAGGACACCACACGTGTAAATCGAATACACTAAAAGATAGGACATATAATGTTAACTGACACGAGAATACTATAAATACGCAACGGTAGCAATGCTCGACACTAAAAGAAGTACTTCCTCATCAACGAAACAGTCTGCTATGGTTGTGCGGCTCAGCAACAACCTAGACTAATAAATGCTGTGAATAATAATGCGCACATATCAAAGAGCTTATATTAAATACTAACAAGTGTCTACTCGATTAATAATGTCTAGCTGGGATACTCTAGGTAAGGAACTGGGGTTGAGCAAGACAGGCTCGTAGCCTAGCGATGTCCTTAAGACTGCATCCCTTAAGTTACGTTAATTGACTAGGGGGCTCTCTCGATAGATCCAGATCACAAGTATCTGGTTCTATCCTGGCAACCCTCTAAAGCCAAGCAAAGAGGCAGCAAAGTGTGGAACTGGTACAGGCCAAAACCCTCAGTCAACACAATGCTACACTCGCAAAGGACGCAACCGAAAAGACAACCCAGGCTACCACAGGACCGGTCGAAGTCGTGTAGGTATAAGCAAACCATACACACATCGGAGACAACGACTACAGTTACCTTATCCCAGTCTAGCATTAAATAAAAGAGCAGAAACACTAAATCAATAATGGAGACACACAAAGTTCTTAACCTATATTAACTAAGAACCCTCAAACCTATTCTAAGTACATGTAAATATCTCTGAGGACGGCGCATGCAATACAATGGGACGGCTATGAAAACTGTATGCAGAACCCAAGGGGAGTGTTGTGCAGTTAATAAAGGTTAGAGTATGGAAAGAGAGAATCGAGTGAAAGAAACAGTGATAAAGATGGTGATCGGGAGAGAGTATGCAAAGGAATGTTAGAAGCACGCGCGCCACGCCTGTCCTGACGAGGACAGCTCCTGGGGACCCTCATGGAGGAGGTAAGTTACACAGGAGACTGCAAAGGCGTGATGGTCGGCCAATCACGGGCCGAGACGTCACAAGACAGCAGGCGTCATATGACACAGCAAGACACGCCGTCCAATGGCGAGTGAGAGGCAGGAATGCATCCGTACATACAGACACATACTACCTCCTCGCTCTGAAAGTCTTTCTCATTCACACGCTGGTACTATTTTCACTACTGTTGATATAAAATATAACCCGTTGTCACAGACGAAAAAAAGACCACCACTGGACTGTCTGTGACAATGCGATTAGTAGGAAAGAAAGAACAACATTCTCTGATAACTGTAGCCCATTTCGATGTCCCTGGCGAGCGCTAGTGGCTAACGAGAGGCGATTCTGCCAATGCTGGTAGACGTCACACATTGGAAAGCTCAATTATCGCCCTTTCACGGATATATAATTGTATTACGCTCTGGCTCGTGTTTATGCATTAAAAAGAGCATGGAATGAAGCTCGTTTTCGGTAAATATACCCGCCCAGCAGCACAGTCATACCAACAAACATGCCCGTACTTAAGGGGTTAAGCCTTGGAGAACCATACTCGACGTATCTATTGTAACTTACAATTGCGAAAACTCCTTCAGTGGTTTGGTAGAATCTGGTTAGAGTGTTTAAGATCTGTATGTGGTAACCCAGGTTCGAATCCCGGGAGGATTACATGCTTTCATTAATTTCATAGTGAGGTGTTTGGTCTTGGGATTGAACTTAATATATTAGATTATTCCCCAAAGGATCTGTTCTTGGGCCATTTCTATGCTTAATATATGTTAATGATAGAGTTAATGTTTCTCCAAATTTACTATTGTAGCTATATTGTTTGCAGACGATACAAACATATCCCTGATTTTTTTGTTCTATGTGAGCGAGGTAGACAAAAGGCAGAACTGCCTGTAGTGAGTGCCTCCCCCATAGTTGAAAGAGTGACAGGACCAAAATCAAGAGACATTCGAGCCAAAATGTCTGGACACAGAGTTTGAACATCTTAAGTCATAGGAAGAGGGAAAGACTGATTCTGGGAGAGAGTTCCAGTGCTCAGCTGTTGAATAGAAGAAAGATTGAGAATAACGTTACACTCTTGGGTCGGAGACTGCCCAGAGTAGGGGTGTGTGGATTGTGTTGCATGATGGGTGCTACATGCTCTATGAAGAGGATGTGGTATACACTTAGAGAGCTCTGCGGAACACTGATCATTTAACAGCGGTAGAATAGTGAGAGAGATGCAACATTGCGGCGAAGAGAGAGCGACTGCAGAGAATTGGTGAGTGGACGTGAGTTAATGAGACGGAAGGCTTTTTTTCTACTTTGTCTAGAAGTGCTGTGTGAGAGGATCCTTCCCACACCTGTGAACAATACTCACTACATGGATGTACTGTATTCCTGTACAGAGCAAGAAGTTGCGCAGGGATAAAGAACCCCTGGAGGCGGTTGAGTACACCCAGCTTCTGGGAAGCTGTTGTAGCAAGAGTGGTAATATAATCTTTCCAAGAGAGATCAGAAGAAAAAGAGACACCAAGAATATTAAGAGAAGATGAAGGGTTAATTTGTATGTTGTTGAAGAGTAGGTCATTGTTTTCTGGAAGGGGGCAACGAGTAGACAGATGGAGAAATTGAGTTTTGGAAGCATTGAAATTAACAAGGTTTTCTTTGCCCCTATTAGAGATTATAAAGACATCAGAAGATAGGTGTTTTATGGCCTCTTTATGTGAATTTTGGAGTTCCTGCTGTGAATGATTTTGTGGAAGGCTAATTGAATAGTTTAATGTCTTCAGCAATTGAGTGAATGGGGCTGGAGGTACAGTTGACCAGGTCGTTGATAAATAATAGGAAGATAATTGGAGATAGGACAGAACCCAGAGGAACACCGGAGTTGATAGACTGAGGAAGTGAACGGTGGCCATCCACAACCGCAGCTATGGAACAACCGGAAAAGAAGTTAGAGACAACGGCACAGATGGAGACATAGAAACCGTAGGAGGGTAGTTTGGAAATAAGGGATTTGTGCCAGACTTTATCGAAGGCCTTCGATATGTCTAGCGCAACAGAAAAAGTCTCACCGAATTCCCGAATGGAGGATGACCTAGAGTTAGTAAGATAAGAAAGAAGATCATCTGTAGAGTGGCCCTTAAGGAAGCCATACTGACGATCTGAGAGCAGATTATGAGCAGAGAAATGCTTAAGAAATTTTGAGGTAAGAATAGTTTTAAAAACTTTAGATTTGCAAGAAATGAGAGCAATTGGATGATAGTTGGAGGGTTGAGAGCAGTCACCCTTCATTGGGACAGGTTGAATGAGAGCGAACTTCAAGCAATAAAGGAAGACGTTAGAGGAGAGACAGAGACGGAAGAGTTTGCCTAGGCAGGGAGTCATTGCTTAAGTACAGTGTTTTAGTACAACAGGAGGAACACCGTCCGGTCTGTACGCCTTCTTAATATTAAGTCCAGAGATGGCGGAAAGTACATCCTTGGAAGAGATTATGATATTAAGCATAAGTAGGAGAGAGGGGGGTGGAGAGGGAGATACAGCACCGGCATCATCCAAAGTGGAGTTTTTAGCGAAAGTGGTAGCGAAGAGTTCAGATTTTTCAGAGGAAGAAGTGACGGAAGTGACGGAAGTGCCGTCAGAGCAGAAAAGGGGAGGGAAAGACGAATAAGAAAAACTGTTGGAGAGGTTTTTGCCTAGATGACCAGAAGGCTTTGGAAGAGCTAGAGTTGGATAGTTCATTGCATTTATTATTGATGATTTTTTGTTTAGCAAGTCGAAGAACAGATTTGGCTTAATTCCGGGCAGAAACATAGGAAGTATGAGATTCTAGAGTTTGAAGGTGACGGTACTGTTTGAATGCATCCTCCTTATTGCGAACAGCAGTAGAAGAAGCGTGAGTAAGCCAAGATTTGTTTTCATTAGTCTGAGAGAAAGAGAATGGAATGTATGCTTCCATGCCCGAGAGGATTACCTCGGTAATGCGTTCAGCACTCGCCAAGGGTTCCCAGCCACGGAAATAAAAGAAGTACTGATGAAGAGCCTCCCAGTCGGCAGTGCCAAAGTGCCACAAGTGCCGCCGGCTAGGAGCATTGTGTGGCTGTACCGGAGAGATAGGACAGGTGACAGAGATAATTGTGTTTATGGTCGGAGGAACCCAGAGGAGAGAAAATATTTACAGTATATGCAGAAGGGTTAAAGGTTAGAAATAAGTCAAGAATGTTGGGCCGATATCCGAAGAGATCCGAACGTTGCTGGACTTATGGCTCTAGGTCATTTAGGACAGAAAAGATGTAGGCATGTTCACCAGGTTGATCAGTGGAAAAAGAGGAGAGCCATTGGCGGTGGTGAACGATGAAATCTCCTAGGATGGAGATTTTTGCAAAAGGAGAAACGGATAGAATGTGTTCCACTTTATAAGTTAAGTAGTCAAAGAATATTGGATAGTCGGTAGAATTAGGGGAGAGATAAACAGTGCAGAAATATTTAGTTTGAGAGTGACAAGAAAGCTTTAGCCACAGAGTTGAGAATTTAGAAGAATCAAAGTTGGGAACACGAGAGAAAGCAAGATTGTTGCGAACGTATACGCAACATCCAGCTTTGGCTTGAAACTGAGGATAGAGACAGTAGTAGGATACAGAGAAGGGTTTGATGTCAGTAGTCCCAGACAACTGTGTTTCAGTGAGAAAGAGAAGTTCAGGGTTGGCAGAGGAGAAGTGGTGTTCCACAGAGTGGAAGTTAGAGGAAAGGCCACGAATGTTGCAGAAATTAATAGTAAGAGTAGAAGGAGGTGGTCCAGAGCATTTTGGGGAGTCATTTCCAGGGGACAGATCAATGGGGGAATTTATGGTCTATTTGAATGGACTATTCCCAACAAGTTGTCACTGAATATAGAACAAAAAAAAAACATTAAATGATATTCACTACGAACGGTAATCACGTTAATACTAACATGGGTGTGTATGTAAATGATAAACCCTTTAAACAAGTAGAAAATACTAAATTCTTAGGTGTAATCATAGACTCTAAATTATCCTGGTATGATCATATCAAATATATTTAAGATAAACTATCAAAAGGTATTGGAATTTTAAGTTAGGCGAGGAAAATACACAATTGTGCAACACTTGTAACCCTGCATTACTCCTTTGTTTATCCATATTTAACTTATGGCATACACATTTGGGCTACAGCGTGAAAAAACAATATTAAGCCAATTTTAACACTGCAGAAAAGAGTAGTGAGAATAATATAATCGACTCGTTATAGAGAACCCTGCTCAGGTAATGTGCCAGATCTGTCGCAAACTTGGAAATGTGGACTCCTTAATTTTTATGGTTACCGACACTTTAAATGGCTCTCACCCGAAAACTATTGGTTGGATTTTAAATTTCTTGTTACCAATAGAAACTACAATCAATGATTATTATTATGTTAGGAGCAAATTAAACTACTGTAAATATCAGTCTTTAATCTAAGAGTGAACAACAAATAAGTAGTGGAAAAAAAAGGTCAACAAAAGTGAGGCATATAATTATCATACATTACATAAGCTGGATTAATTTAGTTGCAGGGCCGTGGAGGGAATGAATGAGGGACTTGGTTGACCACAAGGCAGAACTCTGAGGCTAAACAAAAATTGATACGAAGGGGAAAAGTGGAGTACACATTTAGGAATGTGGTCCCCTATTGATGACCGAGCAGGCTAGTACAGGAAAGGGGAGGAGAGAGAGCGGCGGCGCACACCCTCTCACTACCGTCCGACAAGGCACACTGATGGTTTGTCGATCTAAGTCCCGCCCATGATGCATGGGCGGGAAATATCTAAAATAAAAAAGTTTGTACGATTGCTCGTGGTACCCATATGGGGCCAAATTGCCTGAGCAGGGTTATAGAGCACATACAACGTCAATTTTCAAATCACTACCAATATTACCTTTTCCTGATATATATGAATTTTCAATACCAAATGGATTCTCAAGATTATAAAAGGTATTTTACGAACGATCCTTAATAACTTGTTCACTAACAATATGAATATACATCATCCCCTAACAAGACAGAGGAAACAATTGCACATGCCTATAAATAGAAGTAAATTAATGAAAATAACATTTAGGCCCAAAGGAGTTCACATTTGGAATATCATAAAGTAAACAATTGATACACAATGTAGATTTCCAGTATATTAAAATAATCTAAAATAATATTTCTTATACAAATAAATGTATTACATGGATCAGCTGTGCTGGGAAGTATTACTATCATAATTGTATACGCATTTGGATTCCCTTGATATATAATTCTAAGGTATTTTCAACATATTTTTGTTTATGTTATTTTTCTTTGTTTTAGGGTGTCATAATTTAAAAATGCTATTTTTGTTGACCTGTCTGACTTTATGTATAGTAATACATCATTGAGGACACATATGCCTGATGGCATCAGCTCCTCATTGACACAAGGGTTGTTAATATATGTAAATTGTATCAATTATGTACTAACTTTGGTCAATGATTTGTTTTTATTTGGATTGAAGGTGAACTGTTTCATTGTGATATACTTAACCAGATGTAATAGACATTAGTCAACCTGCAAGAATGAAAGGAATTATTTTGTTATAATAAATCAATAGGTAGATATTTATGTGAAAGAAATAGTGTTTAATCAATCTACAAGATATATTTCATGGCTAAATGCAGAAGAGTTACGTTATGTTATATTAAAACTGTGAAAGTAAAAATATGCATAATAAACAAAATTTAGAATATGAGAGAGAGAGAGAGAGAGATTTGATTTTGCCCCGAGGGGCAAGTTTATTGAGCAGCGCTCCCCATCCGGTGAGGGGACAACCACTGGTAAAGCGATACATACTGCTCAAAGAGCGATTATTCCACTGAAACAACAGCATTGTCGTCTGGTTACATTCATATTTGTTTTTATAAATCAGGTAGGCATTATAAACACAAATACGAATGTAACCAGACGACGATGCTGTTGTTTCAGTGGAGAGAGAGAGAGAGAGACATGTGACCTACCATGCCGGGCGAAAAGTGAAACATAATATCACAGAGACTTTTAAGGGTATGGAAATTTGGACACTCCCTCTTAAAGTTTGAGAAATTATATTGTATTATTTATGGTATTATTCTACTTTCTGTATTGTTTAACTAATTTTGTGTTTTGAATCACTTAGTGTTGAATATATTTTTGTTTTATCCGATGGAGTATATTAATTTGTAATTACCATAAACAATACTCTGCTAAGTCTGTATTAAAACTTCCTCATCTCAATGGAGCCTTTCAATTCAATAATAATCTAGGGTTGTTAGAATTATGTTATAGAAAAGAGGAGAGCTAGAAAAGACTACATTAATTAACAAAAACTTTCTCATATTTTGATACATGTTTTTTCACTATAGTAAACTAAGTCTGGATTATACTGTAAGTAACTAAGTATCATTACAATGAATAATAATACAATTCTACAATTTCGAATTTCATTTTCAAGTAGAATTTTTGTTTTCAATGTCAACATTAAACATTCTGCCGTGACAAAACATTCCATAGCAGCTTAGTCTGTTTCAAAGTGTGAGTAAAATAGATCTAACCAACAGAACACTAATACATTTGTCGAAAATAATGGTCTACCTAAACTATTAGATAAAGTAAAACGAGGGTGGTCACATCCTGGTAGATGGCCCAGGGCAGTCACATCCTGGTAGATGGCCCAGGGCGGTCACATCCTGGTAGATGCCAGGGCGGTCACATCCTGGTAGATGGCCAAGGGCGGTCACATCCTGGTAGATGGCCCAGGGCGGTCACATCCTGGTAGATGGCCCAGGGTGGTCACATCCTGGTAGATGGCCCAGGGCAGTCACATCCTGGTAGATGGCCCAGGGTGGTCACATCCTGGTAGATGCCAGGGCGGTCACATCCTGGTAGATGGCCAAGGGTGGTCACATCCTGGTAGATGGCCCAGGGCGGTCACATCCTGGTAGATGCCAGGGCGGTCACATCCTGGTAGATGGCCAAGGGCGGTCACATCCTGGTAGATGGCCCAGGGTGGTCACATCCTGGTAGATGGCCCAGGGTGGTCACATCCTGGTAGATGCCCGGGCGGTCACATCCTGGTAGATGGCCAAGGGTGGTCACATCCTGGTAGATGGCCCAGGGTGGTCACATCCTGGTAGATGCCAGGGCGGTCACATCCTGGTAGATGGCCAAGGGCGGTCACATCCTGGTAGATGGCCCAGGGTGGTCACATCCTGGTAGATGGCCCAGGGTGGTCACATCCTGGTAGATGCCCGGGCGGTCACATCCTGGTAGATGGCCAAGGGCGGTCACATCCTGATAGATGGCCCAGGGCGGTCACATCCTGGTAGATGCCAGGGCAGTCACATCCTGGTAGATGGCCCAGGGCGGTCACATCCTGATAGATGCCAGGGCAGTCACATCCTGATAGATGGCCCAGGGCGGTCACATCCTGATAGATGCCAGGGCAGTCACATCCTGATAGATGGCCCAGGGCGGTCACATCCTGATAGATGGCCCAGGGCGGTCACATCCTGATAGATGCCAGGGCAGTCACATCCTGATAGATGGCCCAGGGCGGTCACATCCTGATAGATGCCAGGGCAGTCACATCCTGATAGATGGCCCAGGGCGGTCACATCCTGATAGATGCCAGGGCGGTCACATCCTGATAGATGCCAGGGCGGTCACATCCTGATAGATGCCAGGGCGGTCACATCCTGATAGATGCCAGGGCGGTCACATCCTGATAGATGCCAGGGCGGTCACATCCTGATAGATGCCAGGGCGGTCACATTATATAACCTGATGAACATTATAACAGGCTTTTAACAAAAACAATTAATGATATGCTCCCAACGCAAAATAAATCGTAAGTATCTTATATATTTTGATTATCGGCGGAGGATCGAGAGTTACGACATTGGATGTCGTACATGTTATGACACCTTAAACTATACTATAATAGAAATGTATTTAATTAGTTTTCTTTAAGCAGCTTACAGACACAACCTATAGATGTTGAAAGGTTAACTGCATTGGTAATTCCTTGATGAATGGTCCAGTGTTAAGAAGAATAACATGAATATGGTACCTTCATTCCAATAGGTTGACAGACATAGTTACACTCATAATTCATGTCATATCCCTATTATATCAAATTGGAAAACGTGTCTACGAAAGCAAAACCTCCACGTTCAAACTCTTTTCAGATTCGTTAATGGCTCTTTTTCCGATTATATTAAAAGGAAATACCGTTGATTATGTTCAGCTTTGATACAAAGTCCGAATTTGAGCCACAGACGGTTATAAAAAGGTGTGTGTAGACTTGACCGGCCAGTGCCTGTGTCCACTAATAGATGGACTGGCAACCCTTTTAATTTCAATTTGTGATATATGGGCGGTTGATGAAACATGTTACGGATCCCCGGTAGGGTATCGGTGCTACTTCTAATAATCCAGCTCGTACGAGTCAGCTGGTGGGTAAGCTGGAGTTTGGAGTAGGAGGGCGGGGGTCGCCTTAGGCATTTGAGGAGGGTATTGGGGGTGCTGGAGTCTGGATTCGGTACCCGTGAGGCATTGCTGGCTTTGGTGGTAGTTCCAATAGGGCCGTCTACCATGGTATGCATTTCCCCTGGCATTCTGAGTCGGGCGGGGTTGGTAGTTGTGGAAACGGTGAGATGAAGTGGATAGGTTGGACTGGGGTCACTCGCAGGCTTGCCAAGTTTTTATGGGGCAGTTACCCTGGCATGGTGAGGATTCATAAAGGTTCACCGGAGTTAGTCAAGGGTTGCATTGATTGTTCCTGGGAGCATATTGCGGGGTTGGGAGGTATGGTGGGGTTGTACGGGGAGGGGTTGGGCAATGTCATACTGAGATTGATGAGGTTGATCATGTTGCGGTTGGTATGTCTGAGGGACCGAGGTAGGTGGGGAAGGCTGAGGATGAGTAGGTGGGCGGCTGAGGGCGCATACCTGGTTGGTGGTACTAGGAGGAATGGATAGCAATTTTGTTATCATGATAAAATCCTGAACTTGTGTGGTGGTTTCATGAATCGTGAAGTACTGCCTCATGTCATCGGGTAAAATACGGGTCAAGTTGACAAAAATTACTATATTTATCTGCTCAATATTAGCTTCAGGGTATGCAACCTTAGCATGCTTACGGAGTTGCAGCAAGGTGTCGTCGGAACTCTCATTATACGTTACTGAATGCAATTTATTAAGTGTGGGGATGCAACCGAGAGAAGGTTGGAAGGTTGTGATTATGAGAGTTTTCAGTTCGGTCCAGGGCGTCGCACTAGTAACTATACCAGATAGTTTGGCGTATGTCTGGAATCCGATATTTGCCAGCAAAATGACGGTCCTTTTGTTCTCAGGGTAGCTGATGGCAATGGTGGGGATGACCATCTCCAGGTATGTGCTAATGTCCATTGTTTCAGGGCAGAAATCCGCAATAGGCGGGTTGGACCCTTCTCCCGACATGTTGACTTTACTTGGTTAATGTTACTGTCAAAAGGCAAAACTTGTCACTTCAACCCCTTTTAAGAGCTCTACAACTACTTACAGCCTCGCAGAGCACCGCTGCCACCAGTAAGATACCAACTTCTATTAGAGAGAGTTGCGTAAACTATACCGTATGTTGCGGGGTCCCGATGTACCGAGAGGGAGGTGTTGAGAGAATACAATAGTAAGGTGTACAAGATTATTATTTAAGACTATGGGGGTTGATATGCATATTAAATATTTACAGACATAAGACAATGCATGAATAATCATCAACATAATTACATATAAGGTATAATTGCAAGTATAAGATATCAATAGGACATACAAAATATAAAACATACACTGAGAGATGTAAGAATGATGAATGAACTCCTAGATAGACTCAATTATGTGGGGGCATAGCTACCTGGAGTTTAGTATAATGTGTGTGTTAGGCAGACCTCTTCACATATAGGTATACAGCAGTTTGGAGATTTAGGGCCAGACAAATGTATAAAAATGTACCTATAGATGATTACATTATGGGTAGCGTGTGAGTGTTTAATAGGTAAACTTATATTAATTGATTACAGTGAAGGGGACCTGAAAGTCAGGCCTTAACTATGCACAGCATCTCTTAAATATTGCAGTAATAGCTTTATTTTAGTAGGTTAGAAAGCTACCAAAAGGTCGGAAAACACTCTAGGTTTCTAACTGAACAGAATTTACAATCAGGCGATCTAGAGCCGGGCAGCACCTAGATTCTTCAATTAACTCTTTTCGAAATTAGCCTTTGCATGTAACACAGGTCGGATAGCACTGTGGGAGGTCAGATAACACTCAGTAGGGACAGAGAGCTCCTATAGGGCCAGAGAGCACCCATGGGGCAAGACAGCACCCAGATCTCAGGAGGGGAGGTGAGAAACCTTCCCTTACCTGTTCTGGGTACCTATCTAGTTTCTAAGTGATCTCTGTCCCATAGGAGGTACAGGAAAAAAGAACACGTTTATAAGTGGTTTCAATAGGGCCGATGTGTCGTTCTGGTCTCGCGATGGGGGTAGGGGGGAGAGTAGTGGAAGGGCCCTGCTGATTCACCGCCGGATGCCTTCCAGGGACCAATCCAAAGGGCGGCTGGCAGGTGATGTCACAGTGTCCTCATTGGTGGGGGCGACGGTCGTGTTGGCCGAGCTGGGCTGGTGACATCACGTCCGGTTTCTCTGCTAGGCGCTGCCTCTTAGGTGTGTTTTTTTTTTTGGAGGGATCTGTTGTCATGATGGGGGGATCTGCTCTTTTACTAGAGGTAACTGTATTGTTCTTGGGCCGTTCTCAATGGTGGTTCACTGTTTTTTTTGTTTAGGGGATAACTGCCATAGTTAGTGATAGAGCAGGGGTTACTGGCCCCCGCTGTAATATAACAACACCCCTTGGTACAGTACAAGACTAGGAAAATTAGGTTCGATACTAGTAAATCAGGTCCTAAGACTGACACTACCAAGTGTAACGGTAAACCTACTAAGTACGAAACTAGCTCTTCAGGTCTAAGGACTGAATACACCAAGTGCTCGGGTCAACCTGCTACGTTCGATACTACCAAGTCAGGTCATAAGACTGACTCGTTGTGTACAACACCAACACAAGTGTAAGCTGACATAACCATAAGGCTCGATGCACATTCTCTAGCTCATCGACTGGAGCCGCGTAAGCAAAGAACTCACTTCAATCCAGTCACATGCATGTGGTACGAAACCTTTCACAGCTAGTGGTCCGAGACCTAGCATCCACAAAGAGGAGAAGAGACAGGCTGCAAGTTGCATCCCGAGGATGTTCAGACCTAACCAGACGCCAAGACAGACGAATGTCGCAACACGAGCCCAGCATGCCAAGTTCATGAAAGTTCACCAGGGAAATCGCTAAATTAAATAGATTTTTTTTTCTATGTGATTGAGGGAGGCAAAAGGCATTACTGCCTATAGCGAGTGCCTCCCCCATAGTTGAAAGAGTGACAGGGCCAAAATCAAGGGACGTTCGAGCCAAAATGCCTGGACACACGGAGTTTGAAGCAATTTAAGTCATAGGAAGAGGGAAAGACTGATTCTGGGAGAGAGTTCCAGAGCTCAGCTGTTGAGTAGAAGAAAGACTGAGAGTAACGTTTCACTCTTGGGTTGGAGAGTTGCACAGAGTAGGGGTGGGATTGAGTTGCAAGACGGGTACCACGTGCCCTACGTAAAGGGGGTGGTATACACTGGGAAAGCTCTGAGGAACACTGATTATTATAGTAGCGATAGAATAGCGAGAGAGATGCAACATTGCGGCGGAGAGAGAGAGATTGCAGAGAGTTGGTGAGTGGACGGGAGTTAATGATACGAAAGGCCTTCCTTTCAACTTTGTCTAGGAGAGCGGTGTGAGAGGAACCTCCCCACACATGTGAACAATACTCAATACAAGGACGCACTATGCCTCTGTACAGAGCAAGAAGCTGTGCAGGGGAAAAGAACCCCCTAAGGCGGTTGAGCACACCCAGCTTCTGACAGGCTGCCTTAGCAACACTGGTAATATGGTCCTACCAACTGAGAGCAGAAGAAAAAGAGACACCATGAATATTGAGAGAAGATGAAGGATTGATTTTTGTATTGTTGAAGAATAAGGGATAGTCCGCTGGGAGTTCCTTACAGGTAGATAGATGGAGAAATTGGGTTTTGGAAGCATTAAAGGTAACAAGGTTTTCTCTGCCCCAATTGGAGATAGTATTTAGATCAGAATTTAAGAGTTCTATGGCTTCATTACGTTTGTCGTTGAGGGATTGCTGGCTGGGGCCTTCTGAAAAACTAATGGAGTAGTGTAAGGTTGAGTCATCTGCGTATGAATGGATGGGAATTGAGGTACAGTTGAGGAGATCATTTATAAAAATTAGGAAGAGAATAGGAGATAGGACAGATCCCTGAGGAACACCGGAGTTTATAGGGTGAGGAAGTGAACAATGGCCGTCCACAACCGCGGCTATGGAACGGCCGGAAAGGAAATTAGAGACAAAGGCACAGATGGAGGGATAGAAACCGAAGGAAGGTAGTTTAGAAATTAAAGATTTGTGCCAGACTATATCAAAGGCTTTCGATATGTCTAGTGCAATAGAAAAAGTCTCACCGAAGTCCCGAAAGGAGGATGACCAAGAGTTAGTAAGATATGAAAGAAGATCACCAGTAGAGCGACCCTTAAGGAAGCCATACTGGCGATCTGAGAGCAGATTATGAGAAGAGAAATGCTTAAGAAATTTGGAAGCAAGAATAGTTTCAAAAACTTTAGAATGACATGAGATAAGAGCAATTGGACGATAGTTGGAGGGTTGAGAGCGGTCACCCTTCTTTGGGACAGGTTGAATGTGAGCAAACTTCCAGCATGAAGGGAAGACGTTAGAGGATGGACAGAGACGAAAGAGTTTGCCTAGGCAGGCGGTCAGCACGGAAGCACAATTTTTGAGAACAACAGGAGGAACACCGTCCGGACCGTACGCCTTATTAGTATTAAGCCCAGAGAGGGTAGAAAGTACATCTTTAGAAGAGATTAGGATATTAGGCATAAATAAGAGAGAGGAGGGTGGAAAGGGAGGAATAGCACCGGAATCATCCAAGGTGGAGTTTCTAGCAAAAGTTTGAGCGAAGAGTTTAGCTTTGTCAGAGGAAGAAGTGATGGTTGTGCCATCAGAATGGGAAATGGGAGGGAAAGACGAGGAAGAGAAATTGTTTGAGAGGTTTTAGGCTAGATGCCAGAAAGCTTGGGGAAGAGCTAGAGTTGGATAGTTCAGTGCATTTATTATTGATGAAAGAGTGTTTGGCAAGTCGAAGAACAGATTTGGCTTGATTCCGGGCAGAAATATTGGAAGAATGAGAGTCTTGAGTTTTATGGCGTCGGTACCGTTCGAATCCTTCCTCCTTATTGCGGACAGCAGTAGAACAGGCGTGAGTAAACTAAGTTTTTTTAGCATTAGTCTGTGAGAAATAGAATGGAAGGTATGCTTCCATGCCCGATAGGATTACCTCGGTAATGCGTTCAGCACTCTCCGAGGGTCCCCGGCCACGGAAGCAGAAATCATTCCATGGGAAATCAAAGAAGTACTGCCGGAGAGCTTCCCAGTCGGCAGCGCCAAAGTGTCACAAGCGCCGCCGGCTAGGAGGATCGGGTGGCCGTACTGGAGAGATAGAACATTTGACAGAGATAAGTTTATGGTCGGAGGAGCCCAGAGGAGAGAAAAGATCGACAGTTTAAGAAGAAGGGTTAGAAGTTAGAAACAAGTCAAGAATGTTGGGCCGATCTCCGATGCGATCCGGGATACGGGTAGGTTGCTGAACTAACTGCTCTAGGTCATTTATGATAGAAAAGACGTAGGCTTGTTAACCAGGTGGGTCAGTAGTGTGAGAGGAGAGCCATTGGCGGTGGTGAACGTTGAAATCTCCTAAGATGGAGATTTCTGAGAAAGGAGAAATGGATAGAATGTGTTCCACTGCAGAGTTTAGATAGTCAAAGAATTTGGAAAAGTTGGTAGAGTTAGGGGAAAGATAGACAGCACAGAAATAAAGTTTGAGCCATAAAGTAGAGAATGCAGAGGAGTCGAAATCGGGAACACGAGAGCAAGTGAGTTTGTTGTGCACATATGCACAACATCCGCCTTTGACTTTGAAACTAGGATAGAGAAAGTAGGAGGATACAGAGAAGGGGTTGCTGGATGTTGCTACAGACACCTGAGTTTCGGTGAGGAAGAGAAGATCAGGTTTGTAGGAGGAGAGATGGTGTTCAACAGAGTGAAAGTTAGAGGAAAGTCCGCGAATGTTCCAGAAATCAATAGAAAGAGTAACAGGCCGAGGTCCAGGTAATTGTGTTGGGTCGTCAGGGGATGGTCGGTCGGGTGTGGGTCCATTTATGGTCCCCCCCCCCCCCCCCCCTGGGGACTCCGAGGCTGGGCTGAAATTCATAATTTTTCAAAATTTTGGTGTGGAGGAATGAAGTGTGATGTGCATGTTTAGTTTAGTGAAGTGGATAGGAGGAGGAGATGTTTGTGAGAGCTAGCTGGATTGCTCTCAGTGTAAATGAGGCACAAAGAAAATCAGTAAGAGAGGCCAAGCAAATGAAACAGGAGTTCCAGCGACTCTTTATCACATGCCTATAACCTCTAGCCCTGATCGATTGGTGCCTACCATCTCCCCAGTAGTGTGTCTCTAAATGCTAGAGTTCCTCCTTGATAAACAGTGTATTACCCTTCAGGAAAACAAAATACATATTCTATCCTGGTTATTTCCCTATTTAAAATGTTCTGAATCTTAAGATTGGGCACTCCCGCATCAACGTAATCAGGGATATTAAATAGCGGAAATGTTATTTCGAAGACATACAACTACCGATCGTGCACATTTTTGTTTAGTGATTTCCAGTAGTTATTAATTTATCTCATATATAAAGTGAATACAACTATCTAAATAGTCTAAATGAAAGACGACTAGGTGGGTTCGACCTGGAAGTTATGGAGGAAGTGGAGGAGATGAGCAAGGTGTTTAAGGATGAGATCTGTGCAGCATGTGAGGAGGTGTGTGGAGTGAGGAGAAGAGGGAGGGGAGTGAAAGGTACAGCATGGTGGACAGAAGAGGTAAGAACAGCTGTGGAAGAAAAGAAGAAAGCATATAGAGAGTGGTTGGGTAGTAGAGGGAATGAAGATTCCGAGAGACAGAAACGAGCGAGGTACGTGGAGAGTAAGAGGGTGGTGAAGAGAGTAGTGAAGGAAAGTAAGAGAAGAGTAGATGAGGAATTTGGAAGGAATCTGAGTGTAAAATGGAGGGAGAGTAAGAAACTGTTCTGGAAAGAAGTCAAGAAAGTTAGGGAAGGTAGCAAGGGAAACAGTAAGGGTGTGAAAGATAAGAATGGGAGAATGCTAGCCGAGAAGCAAGAGAGAGTCGAAAGATGGAGGGAGTACTTCAGTGAGTTGCTAAATGAAAGGAATGAAGAGCCAGCAAACATAGCTGGATATGGTATGGGAGGGAGAAGAAGAGAAGTAGTGGAGGAGGAGGTGGGGATCAGGAGGTCAGAAGTGTGGGAAGCCATGAAAAGAGTGAAGTTGGGGAAAGCACCAGGAACAGATGGAGTGTGTGGGGAAATGTTGAGGTATGGTGGTGAGATAGTGATAGAATGGGTATGGAAAATGTGCAAACTAGCATGGGAGAAGGGGAGTGCACCCGATGACTGGAAGACTGGCATAATAGTCCCCCTATATAAGGGCAAAGGGGAAAGAGGAGTGTGTGGTAACCACCGAGGAATATGTCTTCTAAGCGTAGTAGGGAAGGTATACAGTAGGGTAGTGATTGAGAGAGTGAGAGTGAGAACGGAGAAATGGATAGGCGACGAGCAGGGAGGTTTTAGGAAGGGAAGAGGATGTGTAGATCAGATTTTTACCCTGAATTGTGTTGTGGAGAAGTATCTGGAGAAGAAACAAAAGGTGTATGTTGCCTTTATGGACTTGGAGAAGGCCTATGACAGAGTGGATAGAGAAGGTTTGTGGAAAGTACTTAGAATATACGGAGTAGAGGGCAAGTTGCTGAAAGCAGTGAAGAGCATGTATGAGGGTGCAAAGGCGGCAGTACGTGTGGAGAGTGAGCAGAGCGAGTTCTTTGACCTGAATGTTGGTTTGAAACAGGGGTGTGTGATGTCCCCGTGGTTGTTTACTGTATATATGGATGGAGTTATGAAAGAAATGCTATCAAGAGCAGTGGATGTTGGTGTATCGCTGAAAAGGGAGGGAATTGAGTGGAAGCTACCTATACTGCTGTTTGCGGATGATACAGTTCTGATGAGTGATAATGAATGGGAGTTGCAGGGTCTGGTAAATGAGTTTGGAACAGTGTGCGAAAAACGGAATTTGAAGGTAAATACGGGGAAGAGCAAGGTTATGGTCTTCGAAAGGGGTGAAGTCACAGAGTGTGAGGTGAAGCTGAACGGTCAGGCTATGGAGATCGTCAACTCTTTTAAGTATCTGGGCAGTGTGTTGAGTAAAGATGGGACTATGGATGAAGAGGTGCGGGAGAGGGTACAACAGGGGAAGAGGGTTGTAGGAACGCTAAAAGCAGTAACAAGAAATAGGGTGGTCAGTATGGAAGTGAAGAAGTCCTTGCATGACAGTGTGGTAATCCCGACACTGACTTACGGAAGCAAAGCATGGACGTTGGTTGAGAGACTCAGACCAAGAGTGAGAGCAGTGGAAATGAATTACTTAAGGAGTGCGTGCGGAGTTACATGGAGGGATAGACAGACTAATGAGGAAGTAAGAAGGAGGTGTGGTGTGGAGGTAGATGTGCTGGAAAGTGTGAAAAGGAACAACTTGAGATGGTTCGGCCATATGGAACGTATGGAAAGCGAGAGAATGACTAAGAGGGTGTACGAGAGCGAGGTGGAGGGACAGAGGGGGAGAGGTAGACCGAATATGAGGTGGAAGGATGGAGTGTGGAACTACATGAACGAAGGCGGTGCTGGTTGGGAGGAGGGGCGTCGACTGACTGGGGACAGAGGTGCATGGGGGCGGTTCGTTCGTGGCCACCCCTTCGGGGATCACGGCGTCGGGCAATAGATAGATAGATAGACCTTTATAATCAACCCATAATAGGCGCATATGGATAAGTATTAATGCTATTAATGGTACAATGAATATTTTAGTGACGGAAACACCTCAAATACGTCAGCACAGGGGGACGTTTCCAATTACCCCCATGCGCACTTGTTAGGTTAATGGATGTCGATTTTTACCTGGCGAGGAAACTAAAAATATTATGTAAATATTCATAAATGAGCAAATAAATAAAGTTGTGAAGAATATTGGATCAAATCAAAGCATGGTATTGTCTCACTTGGGTTCGATACCGATTCTAATGGATGTAAACGTTTAAGGGAAGATGGGCGTATTTATTTCGCTACACACGTCCTGGATATATCCTAGATTTATTATCCCATTATTATTATTAATATTTAGCAGAATTACCAACTAAAATATGGTCATAGTACATTCATAAGTGCATAAAACCCAATTCAACATACCTTTTATCCAACAAAAACCTACATAATCATTGTATTTCTATTTTATATCGACATTTACGGCTCCAAATTCCTTATAGCCTGAAACTCGCAAGTGGTCAATTCGAACCCTTGAGTATCATGACGCGTTTTTGGCAGTTCATTCTGGTTATCTTTAGACGATTTTATCCAGCTTAGGAAGGATCTGTGAGAGTCTGAGGCCAAATTGAGTTGGCTTTGACCCCACAGATGCCTAGAGGTCCTTCCTAAACTACAGTAAATCGTCTAATGATAGCCAAAATAACCCTCAAGGAAGTGTTTATTTATTATAGTCGATTAAAATACATATCTATCCCCACCCCCCCTCTAGACCTCCACCTAGTTTAAGGGGGCCCACCTCGTTTTTTTTCTCTCTCTCTCCCTCTCTATCTGGGTTGTATCCATTCGGCCCCATTCACCCCACTGTTTTAAGACTTTTACCCCATCCAAGTGTCGATTGTTTCCTGGCGAGCGGTAGCGAGCCAGCATATTTTATTAAATGTGTTTGACAGCAAGCTAAATTTGTATATTTTTCGATAGAAAAATGTCTCCAGCGAAGCCGGATTTCTCCATACAATGCTGCCTCGCTATCGCTCGCCAAGAATAAATCGACACCTGGATGGGGATAAACGTCTTAAAACAGTAGTCTGAATGTGGCCAATTAGATACCAGCCAGAAAAAGAAAGAAAAGGAGAGAACAAAAAGTAGGTGACCCTCCTTAATCTTTAAAAGGCGAGCTGTGTGTATTGAACACCACTGTTCTGGGCGACGATATTAGTCTCCATTCATGCCTATAATCGTCATTTTACGATAAATATCGTTATTACTTATTCATATGCGCCTATTTTACCTTCACTATGAAGATAGTAACCTGTAACAACAATAAAACAAGTAGGAATAATGTTTTTATGGTCAAAATCATGAATAAACATAGAGCGGCCCATTCATGAATTGTGGAGCAAAGTGAGGCAGCCCCTCCCTTCGCGAGGCCTCAAGCTTGACTGACTCATTCACCCACACCCTACCTCTGCCAACACACTCGCTAGGCACATATCCACAGCCTCCAACCAGTTTGCTAATGTTAGCACAAAAATATACCAATGAATTAGGGAATAACAGGGAAAATAGGTGATAATTGAAGGGGGGAGGGGATAGGGGGGAAGGAGGGGATGTGGAGGAGTGATATAAAGTATAGAGGAAAAAACAAATTGTTTTAAGTGCTACTGGGGCCTTTTAAAATGTTTTTTTTTTAGGCCTGCCCTCTTAAGAGCTTTCTCGCCGTTCCCGGGTTAAACAAAAAATCCCCAAGATCCCCCTTCTAGATCTATCTATCTATCTATCTATCTATCTATCTATCTATTGCCTGACGCCGTGATCCCCGAAGGGGTGGCCACGAACGAACTGCCCCCATGCACCTCTGTCCCCAGTCAGTCGACGCCCCTCCCCCCAACCAGCACCGCCTTCGTTCATGTACTTCCTCACTCCATCCTTCCACCTTTGATTTGGTCTACCTCTTCCTCTCTGTCCCTCCACCTCGCTTTCGTACACCCTCTTAGTCATTCTCTCGCTTTCCATACGTTCCATATGGCCGAATCATCTCAAGTTGTTCCTTTTCACACTTTCCAGCACATCTACCTCCACACCACACCTCCTTCTTACTTCCTCATTAGTCTGTCTATCCCTCCATGTAACTCCACACGCACTTCTTAAGTAATTCATTGCCACTGCTCTCACTCTTGGTCTGAGTCTCTCAACCAACGTCCATGCTTCGCTTTCGTAAGTCAGTGTCGGGATTACCACACTGTCATGCAAGGACTTCTTCACTTCCATACTGACCACCCTATTTCTTGTTACTGCTTTCAGCATTCCTACAATCCTCTTCCCCTGTTTTACCCTCTTCCGCACTTCTTCATCCATAGTCCCATCTTTACTCAACACACTGCCCAGATACTTAAAAGAGTTGACGATCTCCATAGCCTGACCGTTCAGCTTCACCTCACACTCTGTGACTTCACCCCTTTCGAAGACCATAACCTTGCTCTTCCCCGCATTTACCTTCAAATTCCGTTTTTCGCACACTGTTCCAAACTCATTTACCAGACCCTGCAACTCCCATTCATTATCACTCATCAGAACTGTATCATCCACAAACAGCAGTATAGGTAGCTTCCACTCAATTCCCTCCCTTTTCAGCGATACACCAACATCCACTGCTCTTGATAGTATTTCTTTTATGACTCCATCCATATATACAGTAAACAACCACAGGGACATCACACACCCCTGTTTCAAACCAATATTCAGGTCAAAGAACTCGCTCTGCTCACTCTCCATACGTACTGCCGCCTTTGCACCCTCATACATGCTCTTCACTGCTTTCAGCAACTTGCCATCTACTCCGTATATTCTAAGTACTTTCCACAAACCTTCTCAATCCACTCTGTCATAGGCCTTCTCCAAGTCCATAAAGGCAACATACACCTTTTGTTTCTTCTCCAGATATTTCTCCACAACACAATTCAGGGTAAAAATCTGATCTACACATCCTCTTCCCTTCCTAAAACCTCCCTGCTCGTCGCCTATCCATTTCTCCGTTCTCACTCACTCTCTACCCTAAGCATTTGGGAGAAGGGAGTCCAGAAAAATCAACCATCCCCCATTAACCCCTTCTCACCCCATCCCCTTGCTCATGAGGGAAGGTAACGACTCAGTGCTTGTGAAAAACAGAGTGTGGGCACGATCCTGGGACCTTCTGGGTCGAAGTCCAAGACGCTAATCACTATACCAGCGAGCCGCTACCTAATTTATTTTTAAAGGACTGATATGAATTTGTATACACATAGAGGGTCTACAATTTTGTAAAGTACCTCAATATATTTTTATGGATACTAATATGAATATATATCCACATAAATGGCCTTCAATTTTCAAGTTAGTAAAGTCTCTCATCTTATGTTAAGGACACTGATATTAATAAATATACACATCCACCAATTACACGTTAATCCTTTCATGTGTACAACTTAAACAATATTAAAATATAATTTACCTAAAAGTAGTATATCCAACCCATTTTATTCTCCCTATTTTTTGCTGGTTAAATAATATGCAGCACTGCAGCAATTTGTAATAGTGTATTAATTTTACCTTTCCCAAAATTGCCACTTAACCCTTACAATACTGGCAACATCCTGTTGTTAATCTAGCTACATTTAGACTATTTTATACAGCTTAAGAATGATCTGAAGCAGTTAAAGGAGCTGTAGTCAGTAGCCATTTTATTACTAAAGGTCCTTCCATAACTTTATTTATTTTTTCTAAAAGTTGCTATATTATTATTAAAAGGACTCAATGTTACTGTATGGGGTAAGAACATTTATAATTATAAGGAGGGAAACCTAGAGTTAAAATGTTATGGTTCT
Source organism: Lithodes maja (assembly GCA_037953745.1). Taxonomy (NCBI): domain Eukaryota; kingdom Metazoa; phylum Arthropoda; class Malacostraca; order Decapoda; family Lithodidae; genus Lithodes; species Lithodes maja. Next base: position 111,157 of record JBAKBP010005314.1, read on the forward strand.
TGTGTAAAGAAAATCAAATATAATGTTCAAAATCTCTCGGAATAGCATACATATAGAGACATCAGAGTAATGTATTTTTCCCTCTTTAATGACCTGAAAAAGCACAAAATGCTCAATTTCACACATTAAATTCCCCAAAAAATCTGGGGGGCATGCCCCTTGACGCCCCTAGAACTCGCACCTCCGGTGCTCGCACGCAACAAACTATGTCGAATGACAGGGGGCCCCAAATGAACCTCAGCTTAGGGCCCCAAAAAGGCTAGGGCCGGCCCTGGCAGTGGGATACACAGCCCCAGGTGGCCGGCCTGTAATATTTAGTCAATGGCTAAATACGAATTTATAATACTAGTTACTTATATTTAGCCTAGGCTAGTACACTAGTGAGTGTTACTGAGTAGACTAGGCCTGGCCATCTACATTTTTAAGGACTCCTAGACTAGGTTAGCCTAGCCTACATTATCTGAATTGCTGACAATGCTAATTTTCAAATGTGCTGGGCTGGCCCGCTGGGAGCCTGGGCCTCCAAGCCGGGCCAATGCAGGCTGCTGCCCCTTGCCACGGCCCTTCGTAAGTTGTAACTTGTTGAATTTAGGAGCTTGTCACCTGTAACCACCAACAATAGTGGTATGCAGCAACACTGCCCTTTTTTTTCCAACAACGTTTACGTAGTGTCATATAGGCCTACCCGGAGTCCTGGACGGGGGCCCGGGTAGCCAGGCAGCCGCAGCCTTTATTGTTTGTAGGGAGGATAATAACAATAGTAATACTTATTACCATACAAATGTATTCTACAAAATGTATTACACTTGAAAATGCATTATGCCTATAGGCCTATTATCTATTTTATAAGGAGGCTGCATCCACTGTTGGGCTGGTCGCTAGGGATGCGCGCTGCTGTTTCTTAACCTCTCCGCGGCGCACAGTTTTTTTTTTACAGGTACATACTGTGCGCATGTATGATGATTTTGGGACCCATTGCCAATTTCGATAAAAAGTACATCAGCGTGTAGGGAATGTTTTCGTGCATCGACCCATATATATTTCACCCCCCAAAAAATGTCTGGGGGGGGGTGGGGGAATGGTCCGTAGTTGAAAAATGTGGAGCGAATGGCACCGCACGGCTAGATTGTCATTGAGCGGCAAAATTTCCCTGCCGAATTTTCACGCGCCCAGGGGATAGAACCTGAGGGAGGAGAGGGGGTGGGTTACCGCGTAATATCACGTAGATCTCCTTTTTTTATCCCTTTTAGGCTATGTAGAGTACGTATACGTGTGTAGGCCACTCATATAACAATGAATATGCCTCATAGTGACCAAAAAATGCAATATATAAGGGAATTATCAATGAACATTTAGGCGGGAATGAAGATGGGTTGGAGGTTTGGCGGCAATTTATGAGATGAGAGTGTGGTTTGCGCTATAATATTACGTATATCTCGTACTTAGAGCACTGTCATGCTATAATACAGACTTGTACGTATGTAGACGTGACATTTAACAATATATATACCGTATATAGACCAATTAATGCGATATTTACGCACATTATCAATGAGTTTCTATGCGTGAACTAAGGTGTGATTGAGTTGTGCTGGGAATGAAAGGGGGAGAGGGTGTTTTGCGCCATAAATATCACGTATATCTCGTACTTAGAGCACTGTCATGCTATAATACAGACTTGTACGTATGTAGACGTGCCATACAACAATATATATACCGCATATAGACCAATTCATGCATATTTACGCACATTATCAATGAGTTTCTAGCAGACGGAAGCCTAAAAGGATGGGTGGGGGTGGGTGGGTGGGAGGGAGGCAGGGAGTGAGTCGTGGAGAGAGTGAAGGCAGGGAGATCTAGCAGGAAACATATGCAGCTGTGTGATAATTGTGGAGGCGCCCCAGGCATATGGATGTCTTGGGATTTTGAACCTTATGTCTAGCAGGTGTCTGGGGTTCGTTGCCACCAAGAGGTCTACAATAACATGAGTCAGGAATGGAGAGAGAGAGAAAGTGAGACATGTGTATGTCGTACGTATAAATGGACTTCAGAATTGCATTTTTATGCAAGCAGACATTGCATTTTAGACACATGTGAAGTACCACAGAAATATGTAGGCCATTGACTGTAAATAAAGTACTATATTATAGACCAGGAACGAGGGTGGTCAGTAAACATCGGCAGTTAACCTTTTTTGATAGAGAGCTAAATATAGACTGGTGTCGCCTTACACTTGTGAAAGGGTAGATTGCCACCAGAGAAACTTATATTTATTTATTTCCAAGTAATATGCAATCAAAATGTATATTCGAGACCTACTGCAAGTATTTGTATGACAGTCATGACTATGTATAATCCAATATACGCGCGTAAGGGCGTAGGCGAGATATAAGAAAGCTGGTTGAGCAATTTTCGACACCCACACAGTTATTATTCATTATTATTTTCAATATTATACAATACAAATGTATTTGTGAAGAGTATTTTATGCATTATTGTATTTATACAAATTTTGTTCCCAGACAAAGCTGATGTGGCTGGAGGGAGCGGCAAGGGTTACCCACTGACCGCTTGACCGTGTGATAATGACTGGAGTCACACTGAGAGGGGCAATTTTGCTGAGTGTTTGGGCAATTTTTGACAGAATAAAGTTATATAATTACTAATTTTTGACAGAGACAAACTTTTATAAACCTTTGCAGGATATAATTGATAATCCCATCAATTTACAAATGTAAATTGGTGGGATAATTCATTGTTTTTTGTATATTGTCATTTCGATTGTAGACACGAAGTTTTGAGTGATATTTGGTGTGAGCTCCTGTGGCATGGTTGGTAAGGTCGCGGACTGGAAAACTCAAAGTGTGGTAGGGTAGTGGGATCGAATCCAAGAGGGGGTTATGGGGAAGGTTTTATACTGTTTAGATAAATTTTGATAATTTTTGTTTGTTTACAAGGTCATGCCATTGTATTCAAACAATATGAAATATTCATAGAATATATCATATTGTAAGAATACAATGACATGACCTTGTATTTCTTTTCTTTTTTTATTGTTTTATTTTATTATCTTAGTAGGTTTGACAGGATTTATTGAAACATATTTATTTTGGTACAATTCATTTGAGGTAATAAAATATATACACATTACTTTGGCTATAACAAACATATATATTGATATACTAAAAAAGAAGGCATATTACATGGAAATCTTTGAAACTTATAAACTAAATAATGAAAGATACAATTATATAATGTAAAAAGCTATATCACAGGGACATCTTTGGAACTTATACATTATATAATATATATGTAACATTATGAGGTAGCGTGATCAATTAGGTCAGGTCAGGTAAGGTAGGGCGCGAGTCCAGGGCAGGGCAGGGGGCGAGTCCAGGGCAGGGCAGGGCAGGGGGCAGCACTCAGTAGTTTTTGAACATGTGGTAGTCCCTGAGGCAGTCACCCAAGCAGAGTGCAACTTTGCACTCGGCGCACATTGAGGTGACTCTTTTTGTTACATGGGGTTTCCTGACACTGGAGCTGCAGACGTGGCACTGCACCTGCCTGTGACGAGTGCCAATCAGCTCGGTGTTGGTTGGGTAGTGTTGTTCAACCCCCAGCTGGATGCGGTCAGGGACGTGATCCCCACGCCATGCCGTACGTCTGTGAGTGGTGGTGCTATACTTCTCCAGCAGTTGATATAAAACGTTGTAAACAAACTCCCAGAATTTTAGCTTCTGGTGTTGGGCCATCTCTCTCTTCACCAACCACAAGTTGTAGGCGTTGAGCATCGTGATGTCAACTAGGTGGAGGAAGAGCTTGTGATACCACTTCACAGTCTTCCTCAGACACTCAACGCCTGACAGTTGACAGTCAGACTTGTCCACCAGGCGCATGTTCTTTGTGTAGTCCACTACCATGTCGGGCTTATAGATGGTCTTCCTGGTTCGGTAGTGGAGTTTACCAGAGTCCATCTGGGCACCTGTGTGGACTGTGGAAAGCAGGTGGACGTCTCTTTTGTCCTTCCACTTAAGGGCTACCACTTTCCCGGACTTTTCAAGTTGCTTGTACTTCTGCCCCTTTCGTCGCCTTCTTCGGACATGCCTCTCGCGGTGTTCCTGGACTAGTTCGTCTTCAGAAGGTGTGTCACTGGAGGAGGCATCTGACAGAGGAATGACATCACCTGTGAACTTAGGCATAAACTTTCTTGTCTTTCTGACAGTCCCACATGACCCCGTTTGGTTGTCATGAAGAAACTGGCAGAGAGCAGGAGAAGTATACCAGTTGTCAGTGTAGATGATGTGGCCTTTGCCAAGGTAAGGTGCCAACATTTTCCTGACGATGGCACCTGACATGCCCATGGGGTCACCGGGAGCGGCTTTCGGTACGTTAATGTCAGTTCCTGTATACATGATCATGTCAAGCACTATTCCAGTTTCACAGTCGCACGACACGAAGAGCTTGATTCCGAACCTATGCCTTTTCAAGGGGATATACTGCTTGAAAACAAGACGTCCTTTGAAGAGCACGAGCGACTCATCAATCACCAAATTGAGGAAGGGGTAAAAGTATTTCCTATACCTCTCCAACAACTTGGTGAACACATCCCGAACTTTCCATATCCTGTCAATCCTATTAGGATTTTCGTTGTCTGCAAAGTGCATAAATCTTAGCAGCAACAAAAATCTGTCACGAGTCATGAACTTATTGAAAGTTGGGGTGGCGATGAGAGGGTCGTGCTTCCAGTAGTGTTGCAACACATGCTTCTTGCAAAGAGGCATGAGGAACAACAAGGCAAAAAGGTCCTGATGTGGCGGCGTCTACGCCGTGGGACCACATCCCGGAGCTGCCAACCGCGGATGGCTGCCGACCCTCCACGGCTGGAGACAAGATCAATCGACCAGTGGAGGACAACCGGATGCCGGCCGCGGGGAGCAGTTTCGGGAGCCAAACCGTCACAACCAGGGGAGGTGTGGTGGAGTGGTCTTGCCACTGGCCTGGTAATCCAAAGGTCCCGGGTTCAAATCCCGATGTATCAATGGGAAAATATTATTGGGATGGAATTTGTGCTGTACCTGGTATCAGTGCATTACCACAAGCCCACCGAAACGTCAATAAAATACCCTCATTGTTCCCTGATTAAATAGCACTGTATGAATATTCCCATATTCAAAATATGCTATAGGGGTGCAATGCCTGGTGAGTTATCTGCTCAACAGGTGGCATTGTGTGTGTGTAAGGGTGAGAGTCCGAGTGTAGAGGGTGAGACAGTGAAGCACGGGAACGAGGTGGCTTCAGAGATGGGGTCGTTTCGGACCATGAGTGAGCACCGTGCCTCATGTGAAGGCAAGATGGCAGGTGCTCGTTGTACTCTACGTGCTTCACATGTCTCACTCCCTAGACTGGAACAAGACCTCACGGGCTTCACTGTTCATTGTAAAGTGGTGAATGTTAAGGCTCTCAGCCTATGCCCGAGAGAAAGTAAGTTGGAAAAAAAAAAAAAAAAAAAAAAAAAAATATCCCCTGCCCCCTCCCTGGGGGCACGGGTCCTTGGAGCGGCTTCGGTCGCGCCGGGAATTTCCACACCTCTCACACCACACACACACATCACACAGTTTTTCCTACACCGAGAAATGACTCCGGCTGTCATTTCTCGAAGACTTCTTCTAGCCGGAGACATTGAGAGCAACCCAGGACCCACGTACACATACATATGTCCAACTTGCTCAAAACCCATCACTTCTAGTCGCCACTCTAAGGGTTCAGTTCTCTGCAATGCATGCAGGAACTGGACCCACTTCACCTGTACAACACTTGCCTCCAAGAAACACTACACAAACACCTGGACCTGTTCCTCATGCCCCTCCCTCTCCCAGTCAAATCCCTCGCCTAAAACCCGTCCACCTCTCCTCCCCAACCCACCTAGCCTTTCCATATCATCCACTCCCCCCCCCTAAAACCCGTCCACCTCTCCTCCCTAATCTACCTAACCTCCCCATACCATCCACATCCTCAACTCAACATACCACACCCCATCCTAATCCATTCCAACCCCCATCTCCTGCTCCCCAATCCCCACCCCCACCTCACCCATCCCAACCTCCAGCCCCTCCCTCACCCCCACCCCATCCTCGTGCAGCAGCACCCAACATACATCGTGCACATAACATTAACATTCTCCAATTGAACATAGATGGCATTAACACAAAGAAACACGAACTCTCACACTTCATCAAACAACACAACATACACATTGCCATCTTACAAGAAACAAAACTCCGCACATCACAAAAAACACCCACATTTCATAATTTCACCACCATCAGACAAGACCGGGCTGTCGGCGGGGGCGGTGGACTCATCACCCTGGTACACAATGAAATATCATACATAGTAACCAGTGTACAAACCAAATCCCTCCTCCCCCCAAATGATAACACAACAGAAATACAATCAATTAAAATACGCACTGGCAACAAATCCAACATAACCATCATAAACACATACAACCCTCCCCAAACATCCCCTACAGTACCAAATTAATACAGACCACACTTACAACACATCACAAACACCCCACACATCATCCTGGGTGGTGACTTCAACGCCAAGACGTCGGCCTGGTTTGTCGACAACCCCGACACAGACAGAGGGCTGGTACTACAAAACCAAACAGATAACCTCATCATCCTTAACGACATCCATCAACATACCCATATTCCTCACCAAGCCCTCTATAACCCATCATCTCCAGACATCACCTTTTGCTCCCCAGAACTCGCCCCCACAACATCCTGGAGGGTGGTCAGAACTTTAGGCTCTGACCACCTCCCGATCATTATCACCACCAAAACCAGACTCACCCCAGCTAGCCACAAACACACATACACCAATTATAAAAGAGCTAACTGGGAAGCATTTACAAATGAGACAGAACAACACTTCACAACTCTAAACAGTACACCCATCACTAACATCAACAATGCTGTACACATACTCAATAAAACTATCCAAAACGCTGACAAGAAACACATTCCAAGAGGTAACAGAAAAAGACACAACCCCAACTTCACACCAGAAATCCAAAACCTCATCAAACAACGCGACACACTGAAACACTCCCCAGCACCCCACACACAAGACATCACACAACAAATTCAAGCACTCAACACCCAAACTAACAACAAAATACAAGAACAACAAAAACTAAATTGGAATAACTTCCTACAAACACTTGATCACAAAACAAACCCCAAAAAACTCTACAAAACACTAAACAGCATCACACTTTCCAACAGCAACACAACACAATCACATGCTGCAATCACAACAACAGACTCTATTCCTTCATGTAAACAACAAGCAAACACTCTCATCAATCACTTCTCACATGTCAGCCACCTAAAACCTCACAAAGACGACCGACGTGTCATCCGACGTAAGAGACAATTCCCCACAGACCCTGACTATACACCCTTCACCAATCACCAGACAAAGCATATCATCAACAATCTCAAGCACTCACCCGCCTGTGGCCTAGACAACATAAGCAACATACACCTCAGACACCTGGGACCACAAGGCATACAAGCACTCACTAACATATCAAACTACAGCTATTCACACAACACAATACAAGACATTTGGAAGCATGGTATCATCATCACATTCCCCAAACCCAACAAAGACCCCACGCTACCCTCCTCGCACCGCCCCATCACACTCCTTTGCTCCCCCTCCAAAGTCATGGAATGCCTAGTATTACAACTAATTACACCCGACCTACCCCTAGCTCCAACACAACATGGCTTTAGGCCACTGCACTCCACAAACACTCTTCTCACAGACCTTACACAAAGAGCTTTTGACGGCATCAACTCAGCTAGACCACCACACAGATCACTATTAGCCACACTCGACATTAGTAAAGCCTTCGATGCCATCCCCCGCCACAACCTAACAAACAAAATCTACAACACAAACATGCACAACAACACAAAAAGGTGGCTGGCCAACTTCCTAGCAGGCAGATGTGCACACGTATCTTTTGCCGGTCAGTCATCTAAAATCAGAAACTTTCCAAACGGAGTCCCACAAGGATCTGTCCTATCGCCCGCACTCTTCAATCTGTACATGCATGATATAACTACACCCAATACGCCAAATAAACTTAGCCTCCTATGCAGATGGGGAGAGTGTAGGCACCAATCGATCAGGGCTAGACCCAGGTGAGGTTATAGGCATGTGATAAAGAGTCGCTGGAACTCCTGTTTCATTTGCTTGGCCTCTCTTACTGATTTTCTTTGTGCCTCATTTACACTGAGAGCAATCCAGCTAGCTCTCACAAACACCTCCTCCTCCTATCCACTTCACTACACTAAACATGCACACCACACTTCATTCCTCCACACCAAAATTAAAAAAACACAATGATGAATTTTAGCCCAGCCTCGGAGTCCCCAGGGGGGGGGACCATAAATGCCCCCTCACCCGACCGACCATCCCCTGACGACCCCACACAATTACCTGGACCTCGGCCTGTTACTCTTTCTATTAATTTCTGCAACATTCGCGGACTTTCCTCTAACTTTCACTCTGTTGAGCACCATCTCTCCTCCTACAAACCTGATCTTCTCTTCCTCACCGAAACCCAGGTGTCTGTAGCAACATCCAGCAACCCCTTTTCTGTATCCTCCTACTTTCTCTATCCTAGTTTCAAAGCCAATGGCGGATGTTGTGCATATGTGCACAACAAACTCACTTGTTCTCGTGTTCCCGATTTCGACTCCTCTGAATTCTCAACTTTATGGCTCAAACTTTCCTGTCATTCTCTTACTAAATATTTCTGTGCTGTCTATCTTTCCCCTAACTCTACTAACTTTCCTAAATTCTTTGACTATCTAAACTCTACAGTGGAACACATTCTATCCATTTCTCCTTTCTCAGAAATCTCCATCTTAGGAGATTTCAACGTTCACCACCGCCAATGGCTCTCCTCTCACACTACTGATCCACCTGGTGAACAAGCCTACATCTTTTCTATCCTAAATGACCTAGAGCAGTTAGTTCAGCAACCCACCCGTATCCCGGATCGCATCGGAGATCGGCCCAACATTCTTGACCTGTTTCTAACTTCTAACCCTTCTTCTTATACTGTCGATCTTTTCTCTCCTTTGGGCTCCTCCGACCATAAACTTATCTCTGTCACCTGTCCTATCTCTCCAGTACAGCCACCCGATCCTCCTAGCCGGCGGCGCTTGTGGCACTTTGGCGCTGCCGACTGGGAGGCTCTTCGGCAGTACTTCTTTGATTTCCCATGGAATGATTTCTGCTTCCATGGCCGAGGACCCTCGGAGAGTGCTGAACGCATTACCGAGGTAATCCTATCGGGCATGGAAGCATACATTCCATTCTCTTTCTCTCAGACTAATGCTAAAAAATCTTGGTTTACTCACGCCTGTTCTACTGCTGTCCGCAATAAGGAGGAAGCATTCAAACGGTACCGACGCCTTAAAACTCAAGACTCTCATTCTTCATATGTTTCTGCCCGGAATCAAGCCAAATCTGTTCTTCGACTTGCCAAACACTCTTTCATCAATAATAAATGCACTGAACTATCCAACTCTAGCTCTTCCCAAGCTTTCTGACATCTAGCCAAAAACCTCTCCAACAATTTCTCTTCCTCGTCTTTCCCTCCCCTTTCCCACTCTGATGGCACAACCATCACTTCTTCCTCTGACAAAGCTAAACTCTTCGCTCAAACTTTTGCTAGAAACTCCACCTTGGATGATTCCGGTGCTATTCCTCCCTCTCCGCCCTCCTCTCTCTTACTTATGCCTAATATCCTAATCTCTTCTAAAGATGTACTTTCTACCCTCTCTGGGCTTAACACTAATAAGGCGTACGGTCCGGACGGTGTTCCTCCTGTTGTTCTCAAAAACTGTGCTTCCGTGCTGACTCCCTGCCTAGGCAAACTCTTTCGTCTCTGTCTATCCTCTAACGTCTTCCCTTCATGCTGGAAGTTTGCTCACATTCAACCTGTCCCAAAGAAGGGTGACCGCTCTCAACCCTCCAACTATCGTCCAATTGCTCTTATCTCTTGTCTTTCTAAAGTTTTTGAAACTATTCTTGCTTCCAAATTTCTTAAGCATTTCTCTTCTCATAATCTGCTCTCAGATCGCCAGTATGGCTTCCTTAACCCGGGAGCTGCGGGAAGACTCTCCTGAGTAAGTAAAACTAAAAATCAACTTTTTACATAGAAAAAAAAATATTTTTGTTATTTTTTTTTTTTTTTTTTTTTTTTTTTTTTTGGCCCCTGGGCCATGCAAAATCTCAGTCCTCTACCTCCCCTCCTTCCCCACTTTCCTCCTATTCCTCAGTTATCACCTATTTTCCCTATTATTCCCTTATTCTGAGGTATATTTTCGTGCTAACATTAGCGAGTTGCAAGCAGGGTGTTGTCATCGCTGATGGCCATCGAGTGCAAGAGAGAGAGAGAGAGTATCGATCGACTGTGTCGCAGTGGCCTTGGGGAAAATTGGCGGGAAGGTAGCTTGCCTCACCCATACATTATACAACTCGCGGGCTATATCTCCGATTTTGACCATCCAAACGCTGTTTTCACTCGTTTTATTGTTGTTTCAGGTTAATACCTTTATAATCAACCCATAATAGGCGCATATGGATAATTATTAATGCTATTAACTCTCCCAGACATATATGACTCGATCGCGTCATATGGCAGAGTGAACCAAAAACACATATGACGCGATCGCGTCATATGGACTTATTATATTGCTAGAAAATAAGTTTATGACGCAATTGAGCCGGTTTTTTGGCTGGTAAGTCCGATAAGTTAGATGTACATGTGGGAAAATCTAGCAACCCCCTAGCGTCCCTGTGAGGGCCCCGCGGTGGTAGAGAGAGTCAGTTTCTTCCCATCAGTCAGCCTAGTAGGTGGGTGTGTGTGGCCCTTTAAACCAAGGGGCCTCCATTTTGCCCAGCCTGGCTGATATTACCGCCCTAATATAACCCAAACGAAGTGCTATATCGTTGGGTTATCGATGGATTATTGTGTTATTCTTGTTTAGGGTATAAAAACCATGTTAGTGAAGTGTTTTGCTAGTCTGGTGTACGTGACCAAGGTGGGCTCCACGAGGGGCCAGGGTTTCGCTTGTTTGTGGATCACTTTCATACCATATTGAGTCAATTATATTGCTATTTATCACTTGAAGTAGTGTATTTTACTTGTATAAGTGTTTATAGTGAAAACACTTTTATTACTGGTCGAGCATTCTCTGGTGTAGGCTACGTGACCAAGGTGGTGGAGGGAGGGGCCATGCTTTTTGCCAAACGTTTTGCTTGTTTGTGGAACACTTTCATATAAATATCAGTCAATTATATTGCTATTTATCCGTTCAAGTAGTGTATCTTACCTTGTATTAGTGTTTCTTAGTGAAAAAACTTTCATTACTGGTCGAGCATATGTCGCCATGCTCCCTCAGCCCTGTGCATTTTTGCTCGATAATTTAGTGGTGGAAAGTGCTTGCGTTTTTGATCGATAATTTATTGGTGGAAAGTGCTTGGGAGGTAAGTTTTTTATGGGCAAAAAGCACTCTACATATACGGCTTGGTGGCCACGAGGGAATCTCAGCAGTGTGAGTAAGTACAGTCAACATTTTTGGTGGTGGTGGTGGTGGTGGAGATGGTGGTGGTGGTGGAGATGGTGGTGGTGGTGGTGGTGGTGGAGATGGTGGTGGTGGTGGTGGTGGTGGTGGTGGTGGTGGAGATGGTGGTGGTGGAGATGGTGGTGATGGTGGTGGTGGTGATGGTCGGGGTGGTGGTGGTGATGGTCGGGGTGGTGGTGGTGGTGGAGATGGTGGTGGTGGTGGTGGAGATGGTGGTGGAGATGGTGGTGGTGGTGGTGGTGGAGATGGTGGTGGTGGTGGTGGAGATGGTGGTGGTGGTGGTGAAGATGGTGATGGTGGTGGTGGTGGTGGTGGTGGAGATGGTGGTGGTGGTGGTGGAGATGGTGGTGATGGTCGGGGTGGTGGTGGTGGTGGTGGAGATGGTGGTGGAGATGGTGGTGGTGGTGGTGGAGATGGTGGTGGTAGTGGTGGAGATGGTGGTGGTGGTGGTGGAGATGGTGGTGGTGGTGGTGGAGATGGTGGTGGTGGTGGTGGTGATGGTGGGGGTGGTGGTGGTGGTGGGGGTGGTGGTGGAGATGGTGGTGTGGTGGTGATGGTCGGGGTGGTGGTGGTGATGGTCGGGGTGGTGGTGGTGGTGG